>CAJVPU010001740.1:0-12107 GCA_910591775.1 Dentiscutata heterogama | reverse complement strand
CTTAATCATGTGATATGATTATCATGAAGATATCGCTGGGTTCCTTGATCTTCAATCTTCCCACCTTGTCAAATCTCATAAAAATTAAGTTTTCGTGAATTCGTGATTCTATTATTCTTGTGCACATATTGAAATTTAAAAAGCGATTTTGGTGGTGATACTAGGTGCGTTACTTTTGATCGGAAAGCAATTTCGATTTTTGCCGGCTCTGCTTTCTGATCCGATTCTTGATAAATTCAAATTAAGCACAACATATCGATATATTTTATATGGTGTTAAATCACATTTTTCGTGTAAAACCAATTTTGGAAAACTCGCAATTCCTGGTTTTTGCTTGGCGACACTCATTTAACAATTACAACATATTAGTCATGTGATGAAATTTTTCATCGGAGTTATTGTCACTTTCATATGGCGGCAAATAGGATTGCTATTGGAACTTTATAACGGCAAATCCTAAACTAAGTTTCAGCAATTTGGGATTCGGCAAATGACGGATTGGGTGTTATTCTTCATTTTGACTGTCATGACGGCGAATCATATAGATTGTAGTAGCGATTTTTTTTTGATAACGAGATCAGTATGGTAAATTTTTAAAATAGATATTTTACACCTTCTTATCATATAATTTTGTCATCCAACTATCCAGATCTTCCGTAATTCTAAAATATATTTATTTTAAAAATCATTCCATACGATCTGCTTTATGAATTGGTCATCCATCAAATTTATGACATCATTGATCTTTTATACATCCCACAGCCATGAAAACTAACGTTAAAATAAATTAGTAATTCGAAATAAATTAAGAATGTAAGTTGTACCTCATTTTTCACACGAAAAAAGATGATTGGTAAAAATGTATAGAACGCTTGTGATGAACAATAATTTATTATAAGAATATATATATATACTGTACGAGGTTTTTTAGAGGCTTAGACAATGATAAACTTTAATTGGTTTTTTTTTATCTAATCTCAATTTTATTATAATAACAGGTCTTTTCTAATATTTTTAATTATTTGAAAGATTGTCTAGATATACTTACAGTACAAGGTACATTAAAATATATCCATAAAATCATGTACATGATTCTCAAAATTCATGCAAATGCCATCACTAGTTCTAATAGATTTGAATAATTGTTTTTAGGTTAGAGATGAGATCTGGATATCCTCTAATTCAAATTTATAACAAAATTATTATAAAGAATCTAGATATCTGAAATATCCGTTAAATTTTAAATAGGAAAATGGAATCTCTAGTTTAGAGGTAGATTTTACGTAATAAACTGATAATTTAAATGGCGTCTATAATAATAAACAGGTAATAATACATATATAATAAATTAGTCTAATAGTCCGTTCAGTCTCATATCTAGTTGGAACCGGTTTTATTTTTTATATACAAAATCTGTAAAACAGGAATTCTTACCGTTATCGTTATAAATTTGAACATTATGTATTTTCGGGTCATAGCTTTATAAAAATGAAATTTTAATTCTATAATTTAAAAAATTTTATAATTTTTTATGAGAAACAAAAAAATTAACTTCATATGGCCTAATATATTTCTAAAATATATTTTGTTTTAACAAATTTAACAATTGAAATTTAATTTGGCATTTTATTTTTAAAAAATCTTTGGTGAAATTATTTTAACAATTTCTACTATAAAAATTATATAATTTCACCCCTATCTATAATGCTCTGGATCCATAATTAGTACTCCGCAAAATCAAATCAAATTTTGAGTTAGAGTCAAATATTCATATAGGCGAAAATCTCCAATTTCGTGATGATTTAATGTGAGGGATTATTAGGTTAAATAAAATTTGAGCCAATTATATGGCATGATTATTGAGAATAAAAGTGATTTTTTGATCAGAGATTGTAAGCCCGATAATGAATCGCTTATGAATTTTACTCATAAATTTGTACCTGATTGTAACCTGATGCTTATAAATTTTGTATGTACCTAATTGTGACTTAATTACTTATAAATCTAATAATCACTGTGTTTCAACTGGAGATTTTCGCCCATATGTTTGAAATTATTTGGTCAAATTCTTAATTAATTTGATCAAATAATAAAATTTGATTTGATTTTGCGGAGTACTATCCATAATGTTACGCAATTAGATATATCTCATGATTTAGTGATCAAAATTGAGATGAGTCGAATGGTATCAAAATCATCCAATTCCGTTTACTATATCATGCATTATTAACCAAAATATATACTTAGCCGTGTATAATATGTTTATATATACCTATACTCATCTTACTGAAACTAAAAAATGAAAAATTATAATAGTATTAGCAAGTATATATACTATATATATAACTATATAACTTTTTTTGTAATACAAAAACAAGATTAGTTATTACATAGTGAAATTTTAAAATATACGTATTATATATATATATACTATATATAAACTGTTACAAATAGATTTATCCATATATATATATATATATATATTAAAAAAAAACTTTTTGATAGTGATACAGGTTATTTGACAATGCAATTATTTGACAGATAGCTCATTAGACAATTAATTATATTATTTTTAAGGTGGAAGGTTTATTTTTAACACTACACAACAATGCCAAACGGCGTGTTTCAGTATGCCCAGGCTAATAATTAGATGATAATCTAATGGGTTTCAAGATAATCTAATAGGTTTGATGCATATTCGTTAAATCCTTCTTGCATAATAGTGCAGAATAAACCCTCAATAAATCAAAATAATAACCCTAGTAATTCATCAGACCAATCAAAAAAATTAAATAAGGGGTTTAACTTAAATTTAGTGACTCTATTCAGGCCCAATATACTCCAATTGACTTATATGTTTTGGCAACCCGAATTAGTTATAAATATAAAATTTCAAATTATTACCTGAAAGAACATAATACTGACTAAATCAGCCAGTATTACTATGGCTAATGCTGGCTAACTTTGTCAGCATTATGTCCTTTCAGGAAACTGACTTTCGAGACCTCGATTTACATTGCGATATAAAAAGCTTGGAACAAGCAAAATATTTTTAATAGACATAAAAAAGGGTAAGGGTGAAATAAAATACATTCTACTAGCAATTAAGTAACGTAGTGATGAGAATCATGTGCAATAATATTTAATATTGTCTATAAACTTTGAAATTCTTCGTAGATCAGAATGATTTTACATGTTGATAATAATGTTATATCACTCGTTACCTTGCTATTTTCACTGTACGTAAAGCAAAATAAAAAACTCTTTGAAGCGAATATATAGTTTACTTTAATTATTTCCAGGTTTAATCGTGGAAAATTTCTAAGATCTGGAATTAATGTTAACTGTTCTACTACAATAAATCAATTACTCGTTAATTAAACACTTTAAAAAAGTTCATAAAGATTTTTATCATTGTTAATGGATAAGCTGTTAATTTTTCATTTTGCCTAAATTCTTTTCAAAAAGAAGTGGTTTTAAGTAGAACAAGAATTAAGGTTCGTCTTAGCACAACAAAAAAAAATTAACAAATAAAGAGCATAAAAAGAAAAGAAAATGCTATTTATATCCAGAAGCAAGATCAAGTAGACATGAAACCATTTTTTGTTCTAAAAAAGAGAAAAAAAATCCTTCATTTTGGCACCAATTCTAATTAAATATATTTTTCTTTTATCTGCTATTCTTGCATTTATTTTATTCTTGATTTGTCGGTCAATATTAGCAATTAATTAAGCGTTAGCTGTTAGTATTAGATGTTAATCAAACGACCAATCAAATGAATTCTACTATTACTTTGTCATCGGAGTTTTATCAGATGACCGATACATTGTTACGACGGAAAAGTAAGCACATATTTTGTAAATTTAAATATATTAATTGTTTATATCGAAACAATTTTAGCAAAACCTTTTCAATCAAACTTTTCATCAAAAAGTGTCAAATTAACTGAGTTGGAAATGTTAAATAGTTATAAACAAGCCTGTTTTTTTTTTTTGATTCAGATCTTTACAATTGGTACGGTTCAATTTTTGGTGTTAATGTATTGTTTTTTTTTAAAAAATGACTTATTATTTATAAAATAGTTTTCATCGACGATGGCATATATATAGCTTGAAGAATTTCATGATAAAATGAAAAGAAAATCTAAAATATACACCAAATTTATTTGAAAATTTAAACAAGATGAATGGATAATTTTTTAAAAGGAATTGGAAGTGTATTTATAAAAAAATGAGAATAATTTAATTCAGAAAGAATCAAAAATAAAAAAATGGTGGTGGAGATGGAGATGATATATGATTAATATTCTATTAATAATTTTTAACTACATAAAAATTCATTCATGCAAATAACTTAAATGACTTGGCTAATCTGTATTAATGCTATATGTCAGAATGGAATCTTGGTAGATTTAGAATCAGCTTAAGTTGATTATAAATACACCTAAGTTGAAACGGAATTTTAAATCCACTCAATTTGTTAAAGAATTTCGAACTAACTTAAAGTTGATTTAACGCATATTTAATTTTAAAATTAAAAGCATTCAATTCAATTTAAATAGCAATACATTTATGCAAATATATTCTAATTGCAAACGTGATTATTGTAATGACAGATACTTCCTCAAAATATTGCATTTTTTTATTTGTAGCAATTTATATTATCTATATATGTGACACCAATTGTGCTTTTAGCGCACTTATAATTTTCAAGATATTATCCAATTCGGATTGAACCCTAAAAAAAAAATTTAAATCATGTGACAGATAGAATTAAGCCTCCACCTGGAAGGCTAATCAGTGAAATTAAATAAATTTGAACTTGGTTAGAAATTTATTAGTGACGATTGGTTTTGATGTTACTGCATTGAAAAAAATTCGGGTTGTTCAAGTTCAATTCTTTAATGAATAATTGTAAAACGTAACTATACAGTATTGCTCAAAAATAAATTAAAAGAAACATATATTTGTTTTTAATTTTAAAGCTTGAATGTTGCAAATTACATAATGCATTACAGTTTCGAAGATCCAGTATCTGATGTAAATTACAAAATATGTTATATATTCTGTTGATAGAACATATTAGCAAATTTGGTTGTCAATATTACAAGATTTTGTAAGCTAAATGTTTTTGATCCATGATCTTAACAGTTCCAATAGTTGTATTTAATGGATTTTGAAGAACTTTAATACAGTTTTCAAATGCATTGCAAAATAAAATTGAATATTATAACTCGATCATTTTTAAAATCTGACGAATAAGAATCTCAATTTTATTTACATTTTTATTGTGTTTTTTTTTTCATATAAAATTATTTCTTTTGATTCGATAATGATTAAGTTTTAAATCCACTTATTACCAACTTAGAATTCCATTGCAACATAAGTTGATTCGGATCTACAAAAATTTGATTTCAACGTACAATATTAATATTCGACATGTCTTTCAAGAAATGTTGGCTATTTCATTAGCAATGCCACAAAGAATCAATCTTTCAACGGAAGTTTGTCTAATGATGATTTGTGACACATTTGTATAGTTATCATTTATATCGACTTTCACTTTATCATGGATAAGTGAAATTGCAGCAGAATGATATATTCGCAATAATAATCTTCAGATTTAAGTCCCAACCTTTCGTGCTATGCTACGTCACGACATGTAATAATATCCGTCGTATTATTACAGTATTACAACGCTAATAAATTGTTTCTATTTAATCTTCTAATTCAACTAACTTAGAGCGATGATTTTTCGATAATAACCTATCCAAAATCGATAAAAATTTTTTTTATTAATTCATAGAATCAAAATAAAAAAAATTTCTATTGATATTAGGTAGTTATCGAGATAATTCAAAGATTAAAAAAAGACGATGATCAAAACAAAGACTGTGATTTTCCAACTTTGAGCGATGATATCTCGATAATTACCTATCTAAAATCGATGAAAATTTTTTATTTTAATTCTATGAATCTATAGAATTGAAATAAAAAAATTTTCTTCGATTTTAGATAGTAGTTATCGAAATATTATCGTTCAAAATTTAGATAGAGCTTAATCGCGGTCTCTTAAATTTTTTTTTTTTTTATTTTAATTCCATAAATTCAATAAAAAAAATTCTTATCGATTTTGAATGTATCCGTATTATTTCACCGATAATCACTTTGTAGACACCACATTTCACTGACAGTCTATTTCACCGAAGCTCATTTCATTGACAAGTTTTTTTTTTATAAATTACACTAACTTTAATTCTAATGATTTTGACCATAATTACTTTGTCTGTAAAATGAGCTTCGGTGAAATGAACCTGTCGGTAAGTAATTGTCGGCGAAATGTGGTGTCTACGAAGTCGGGGAGTTGATCGGGTCCCATTTTGAATAGGTAGTTACCATGATATCATCGCTCAAAGTTTTTGGCCGTGGTCTTTGTTTCGATAATCGTCTAAACTTTTTTGGATTTTAAACACGGATAAAGAACTTAGCCGCAGTTTTTGTTTTGATAGTCATCTAAATTTTTTTAAACTTTGTGCGATGATATCTCGATAACTACTTATCCAAAATCGATGAAAATTTTTGATAGATAGTTACTGAATATCTTCGCTCAAATTTGGAAAAAAATTATGTAATGTTATCAAGGATCGTCGATTTCGTCCAATCAGAACGTGATAGTTCGAGTAGAATCTCGCAATGACCTTTGCCATAGCTTGGTTACTAGAATTTTACGGCATTTGATTCATGATCAATCATATACTGTGTATAGTATAGATTTGCTTATTAATTTCGGACACATAACAAAGCCTAACCCAAAATGTAATTGAACATTTGAAAATCATTCGCGACGACTACGCACTTTGTCGCGAATGATCTTCAAATGTTCAATTTCTAAAACATTTGATATCAAGTGCGTAAAGATAAAATTTTATACTGTAGTTAAAATGTTAGTAGCTATGAGTTGTATAAGTGAACCATCCCCTTACTATACGTAAAATTTCATTCTAGTTATTCTAGTTTTTTTAGCATTAATTTTTAGCATTAATTTCAAATTTTTTTTTTTTTTTGTAGGTTTGGAATTTCATTGATGGCAAAGTTTCTTTGTTAGGAGTTTGTACTTGCGAAAATGCCACGTGAAAATGATCATTTATTTACCAGATTAAGCCTGACGTTCGTAATTAAAATGTTAGCTATGAGTTGTATAAGTGAACCATCCCCCTTACTATACGTTTTTTTTTTTTTTTGCACGGTTTGGAATTTCATTGATGGCAAAATTTCTTTGTTAGGAGTTTGTACTTGTGAAAATGCTACGTGAAAATGATCATATATTTACCAGATTCAGCCCGACGTTACGTAATTAAATTTACTGCCATATACTATCGTTAATCAGGTTTTCAGGGGCAAATCTAATAATATATAAATAAACTTGAAAGCCTGAGTTTTTTTTCGATAACATTTTTTCTCGATAGCGATAGCACTTATTGATTTGAACGATGGGTAAACAAAAGAAAACAAAACATGAACATAAAGTTAATATTCCACCTATAAGCCGAAAATCCATATTTGATTATACAGACCAGTTTGAAATGGTGAGTATTTTGCTCACTTTGTATGGGTTATCTAGCGTACCGCATGTCATAAGTTACGCTGCCCTAGTAAGATGAATCGCGGAATGATGCCATTTCGTGCTGATGAAAAGGTGTAAGACAAATTTGCGGTTGTAACGATGATATCTTTAATACTCACTATTTTTTTTTATTTTTTGCAGCTTTCAGACGACGAAAAAAACAACACTTATTTTTTGTTAATAATGAATGTTTTAAAAAAAATCGAACATGTTGAGATTATAAAGATCGAGAACGATACGATGATCGGAAAATTCAAGAGCCTCGATTTCGTTGTAAAGTGTATATACCTGCCATGGTTTTTAATAAAGCCACCTAAAATTAAAAAATTTTTACAAGAAATAAAGCACATGCCTAATAGTGTGTTCGGTTTTTTTGTTTCGAATTCTGCGTTTTCAAACGTAATTATTGAAAAAGTAAAACAGGAAACAAAGGTTTTTTTGTGTCATGAGAGCGATTTAATTGATACTATCAAATATGTTGAGCAAAACAAGGACAACGTTGTCAAAAATGTTATTCAAAACTTTGAAATAATGGTTGAATTTCAGCAAGAACTAATCAGGTGTCAACAGGCATTAATTAATACGCTGAAAGATAAATACTTATAATTCTAAATGCTTTTTAATCGTAAATTTTAACTGCTAACAACCATTCTCATAAGATCTTTTTTATCTTAATCCAACCACCGTGATACTACATACATATTCGTTTAGTTTACATTGAAGACGTTTACATTTTCACACTATATGGTTCAACTTTGTATATAATGATCAACTTTTTATAATGCATATTATTCTTCTACTTCGTTTGCAAAAATTAGAAGTTTTAATTGATTTTTTTCGGTGAATAAATAAAATCGCTAGAAAATAATTCTTAATAACTATTATCATAATTCCTGAGACACCAGTAAAAATTAGCCGAATGATTTTTCGTTATTATTGTAGATTTAATAAAATTACATTAAATAATGCAATAGCACATGACTATTGCACCAGCATTACCTGGACATCCATCTTAGTGTTCCGAACTATATATAATTATTTATATGTATATATATATTTATTTATGTGCCAGATCTACGACCAACGTTCTTCACATAACAAAATTACATGTAATTTGACTTCAGAAATTTATACAAACTTATGCAAAATTATACGTAGTAATTTTCCAACCCTATATCTAATTTATGAATTGCATATATGATACGTACTTTTTCTGCAGATAATTTTGTCATTATAAATGTCGACACGTCCAATGTTATTAAATTTTCATGAATGTGCGAAAACTTACAGGAAATATAAAAAGGCTCCAGATATATTATAATGAACATATTACATGAATAGATGCCGATATGGTCAAGAATTTGTCGACTGGTTTAAAAATGTGACTCAAAATTCCGTTCAAAAAATCTTGATTTTATTAATATTTGTCGCAGAAGTTTTCAATACATCCATATCTTAAAGTGCTTGAAAACTAGACTTATAATAGATATGTAACATTTAAGTGCTTTGCAATTTCGAAATGATAAGCTTTTTCAATTATTCACCAGCGAAGATGTTTTGAAGCATCACGTTACTGTATTTGAGATATTCGTATTGGTATAATATATATTAGTTACCTGATCTTAAATTACATACGTACGTATATCTGTAATGATTTAATTAAGGGATTTGCAAGCAGCACATATACGATCTATGTTTTGAGAAAAAGATAGTTTCACTTCTACAGTTCTAAGCTAACATATGTATCTTACAATATAATTAGTATTCTTTATTATAACGAACTATTTTTGTTATTTCATATTTTTATACTATCTATGTTTTTTCCTTTTACGCCAAAACCTTTGAAGTATCTTATTTTGAAATGGCGTTTTGAGACTATCGACGAAATCAACTCGAAATTGATTGGTTGGAATTCACGTTATTATCTACATAAATTTAATGATTCTTTTGCTACACATTTAACAATTATTTTATCTATCTATTTTATTGAATATAGATTGAATTGTCATAACCCATTTAAAGACTTAAACTGAATTCGCTTTAAAGATACGTTCGAACCCAATCATTGCTTAGATATATATTTTTTTTACACATTTAATATAGTCTCTTGATAATAGCTAAATGGTATCTAAATTTCATTTAGAAAAATGTAAAGAGGCTAATTTTCATTTGATTTTTATTCATTAGCTAGATATTATCTTATCACAGTTTCGAGATAAAATATAATTTTGATTTTGATTATACTAGGAAACAGGAACTGTTGAGGTCCAGAGCCTTAATACCTAGATTTCAATTTATAGCTCTTTAAAAATTTATAATATATCATTTAAAATAACAAGGCTACCACCAACAACAGTTATTATTTCAATAACTTTTTTCTCTTTAAGCACACATACATAACAATTGTTGAATTATTGTAGTATGTCAATAATGAATAGAATGCTTCCAATTCAATAACTTCCATTTATTGATTTAATAATCTAAATACAAATATAAAAATAAGCAATTAATTTGGTTATTTATAAATAAATCAAATATTACTTACCGTCGGGAACTTCAACACAATCAATAGGTTGACTTCCTAAAATATATACATACTGTATAAATATTCTAAAACTACAGTTTGAATTCAATTTGAGAAATAAATATCATTACCTGCATTTACTATATGGACAGATTCAAAAATTTTTACAATTGATAACATATTACTAATTTTTTAAAAATATAAATAAATGGTTTATTACCTGGTTTAGGAAGTTTGGAAAGATTCAAAAATCGACTTGTATAAATAGCCTGTGGATGTGTCTGATATTTTAATTGTGCCAATTTTACTTGATTAAATGTTAAAAAATCTTTGTCTATGTCTTTAATATTTTTAACTTGCTTATATAATTCAGTTTTTTCATTTTTCAAATCACCAAAAAATAGAAGCAGCTTATTAGCTAATTTTTCAGCAGTTGGTCGGTTTTGAGGTTCTGCGTCTAAGCATTTATTCATCAGATCCAAAAGTAATTGAGGAACTTCGCATCTAATTTTAGGCCTAAGGCCATAACAAATTTGAATTGCTAGTTCATTATCATGTGGAATGTCATGGTATGGAGGATATCCAGTAAAAACTTCTGACATAACTATTCCGAAAGAATAAATATCGGATTTTTGAGTTATTCCCTTCCATTTGTATACAATGCTTCTGGTGCAATATAGGGAAGCACACCGTAAAGCGCTTTAGAATTTGAGTCTTTGATACTGGCTTACATAAGCCAAAATCAGTAATGTAAGAACTATACATAGTTTGATTGACTATATTTCCGGAATGAAAATCTTTATGCACTAATTTGGCTTTATGAATTGTATTAAGCCCATCAGCTATATAATATAGGTTAGTTGTTTTAGAAGTCCAACTTAATTCATTATATTTACTATCTAACAATTTTCGGAGACTTCCCTGCTTCGCATATTCCATAACTATCATGTAGTTACCATCTTTTGGGTTCTTAGTTATTCCATAAATCGTAATTGCATAATCGCCCCCATGTCTATGTTGATTTTTAACCTAATAAAATATTAATTAGGATAAATAAGATTACTACACTTTAATAAAAACAAGTTATAATACTTACTTCTTCTAAAATTCTTGGTTTATATCTTTAGAATTATCAAGACTTTTTAAACAAACATCATTCCAAAACTAACATAAACATATCCATGTCACTTGTATCACCACAATAGTCGGTAAGAATTTTATACAGTAAATCATTATAGAAATCACGTTCATTCCAAATACAAAACTAACAACCATATCTAAATCATTTGCATCACAATAGCGAGTAAGTACAGTAAACCAGATTTTTTACAGTAAAACACTATAAAAATCACGTTCATTCCAATACAAAACCAACATAACCATATCACTATAGCTCGTAAGTACAGTAATCAGATTTTTTACAGCAAATCACAATACAAAATTAACATGACCATATGATATCTAAATCACTTGTATCACTATAGATCGTAAGTACAGTAAACCAGAAATTTTTACAGTAAATCGCTATAGAAATCACGTTCATTCCAATGCAAAACTAACATAACATACAATAGTCTGTAAGAATTTTTTACAGTAAATCAATAGAAATCAATACAAAACCAACATAACCATATTTAAATCACTTGTATCACCACAATAGTTAGTAAGTACAGTAACCCAGAATTTTTACAGTAAATTACTATAGAAATCACGTTCATTTCAATACAAAAATTAACATATCCATATCTAAATCACTGTATCACCACAATGGTCTGTAAGAATTTTTTACAGTAAATCACTAGAAATCACGTTCATTCCAATACAAAAGCTAACATATCCATATCTAAATCACTTGTATCACCACGATAGTCGGTAAGAATTTTTTACAGTAAATCACTATAGAAATCACGTTCATTCCAATACAAAACCAACATAATCATCTAAATCACTTGTATCACTA
>CAJVPU010001739.1:0-12107 GCA_910591775.1 Dentiscutata heterogama | reverse complement strand
TCCAGTTTCCTGGATTTATTGCGCCGAAGCTCCCATTCGAGATGGTGTGACCAAGATTACAGATATCTGGATCCAACTGATAATCTTAACGTTAACTGATACAGATCTAGTATTTTCAAAATTGTTGTCCGTGGAATTCGAACTCTAGACCTGCTGCTTGGGGGTGCAGCAACCCCACCACTTCACTAGGTCGCCACACCCATAATAATAAAATAATAATGAAAATAATGATAAAGATAATGATAAAGATAATAATAAAGATAATAATAGAGATAATAATAGAGATAATAATGTAAATAATAATAAAGATAATAATTGAGATAATGATAAAGATAATAATAAAAATAGTAATAGTAGAAATAACAATAAAAATAATAATAGTATAATAATAGTTAAGACTGCAAATATAAAACAAAAAAATATCTGCTAGATTTATTTTAAAAGATATGTAATAATTATTAAGTAATACAAAGTTGATGTATATTAATATAATACTTTAATAATTATAAGATTATTTTTAAATAAATTTAAAGTAAAATTTTAGTATAATAATTATAAAATTATTCTAAAATCATTGTAAAATTATTATTTATTATTATTATAAAATTATTAAGATTATTATAAGATTATTATAAAATTATTATAAGATACAATTTTAATAAATATATTAATATCTTTAAGATTATTTTAATTTTATTAAAAAAATAGCTAGTTTCTGTGAATTAGTATTACTGGAGAATAACAAATACCAATTATACTCAATAAATAATAATTTATCCAGATATTATTTATTCAGATAATTAATATATATTAACAAGAATTAATTATTAATTTTTAAAAAATAACTATATAGTATTTTATATATTGTGAATTTGAAATATTACAACAAAATTTGTAAAATATTTTCTAATAGAATATTATGAACCATAACTAGTAATAACAATCACCAGGGTGCCTATATTTACTAAGTAGACAGGATCAAATATTCTAAGTAAAAATATTTAGGATCTCCAAAAACCTTATGAAAACTAAATTTGGAACTTTATATTAGTTCTATATTATATTATATTAAAAAAAATTCTTAATATATGCACTTTAACTCTAAAAATATCTAGAGGTAGTAATGATTACTGCCAGTTATTTGTAGTAAAATTCTATTTAAATAGACAATTGTTAATAATAAGGCCCAAAAAGTATAGGTGCAGATTTAGAAGCCAAAGGTACTAGAAATAAATTCAATTAAAAGACTTCAAGTTTATGTAGATAATTTGAATAGAATAATTTAAACTGAGTAATTTGAACTAAAATGATAATATGCTTCTAGAAATATTAGCAAGTGAAATTGCACTAGATATTATCATAATAGTATAATAAGCATTAGCCATTAGTTTCCTGTCTGCTCGAAGCAGGCTATTAAATAGAAAAATGCAGAATCAGAAGACTACTATATATAGTGAAAAGGGTTGGGTCAAAAAAAATCAGATAGTTGTAATGCTTAATTATGTTGAAAGAAAAAGAGTATTATAAGTCAGTTGTTTGTTGCTTCTTTAAATATTGATTGTGATCAGTAATATCAATTAATTTGTATAAAATTTCTGTGGTCTAATGTTATTTTCGATTCTGACCCATGTTGTCAGAAGACAAACTTGCATAACTACCAAAATTATTTACGAACTGGGTTTAAATTATTTGCTAACAAATATGATTTAATTTAATATGATTTTGTTTGTTGTAATGATTATGAAAAAATTTATTAATAAAAATTTTTTGCAAAAAAATTTTTTGTTCTATATTATTATTTTTTTTATTATTATTTTTTTATTGTTCTCTTTCTTTTTAACACTAAAAAAAAATGAAATTTAATAATATTCTGCTACCTGTTTTGAAATATTGTTCTTCATATTATTTAGACAAGCTTGCTAATTTATTCAAAAGTAGTAAAAAAAAACATGTTTATTATATTTATGTCATTTTAATGAAGAACATAAAAAAAAAGTATGAAAAACAAGATGTTGATGATATTAATAATTTGCAGGAAAAAGCTATTGAGCTAGAAGAAATTGAAGATATTGTTTACCAAGAATCCATGGATATAGAAGAAGATGAAAAAGTAGATTTAGAAATTGTTATAAACATTTCTAGTATTTAAATGAGAATACTAGTACATTAGTATATAAAATTGTAAAGCTTTGTAAAAAAGGTAATAGATATTTTTATGTCCAATATAAGAAAAGTTTTAATAAACAAACCAAGATTGCTTCATTTACTTATTGGTACAACTGTCATAGTGAATTAGAAAAAAAATAAAAAAAAACTGTAGAAAAATCTAAGCAATGTTATACTGAATCTCAATTAGATCATTACAACTGCAAAGATACAATTTTTATTAAAATTAACCTGCAAGATAAATTAGTAATAATAATTTTAAAACATTTATGCTTATATTCTTGACAACAATAAATTAGATTTTAAATGAAATCAAACAATATATTTAAGCAAATTTATTACTTTCTGCATCTGAATTATATAGACAAATTCCTATGAATTAGATAGATAACTATGAGTTATTAATAGTTAAACAAGTTTATTACTAGTGGGCTTAATATATTGTTACAAAATATAAGTGTACAGATAATAAAGTTAAATTAGCTAAACTATTTTTAAAGAAAAAAAAATATGAAATTATTTTAAAGTTTGATAATTCAGTAATTGCATATGCTTTTGTTATACCCTTCATTAACATATTACCAAAAATAGTATTTAAAACAATGCTTGTTGATACAATCTACAATAAAAACCAGCTCAAATACAAGCTTTATACAATAATAGCTAATATTGATAGAACAGGATTTTTTATTAGTTATCTATATATTTTATGTAGAAAAAACTGCAATAAAAGAACAATAATTCAAAATAATTTAAAGCAATTCATAATTTAGGAATTAGTAACATTGAATCATTACTCTCAGACAAAGATTTTTTACAAATTTCTAGTGCACAATCTATTTGGCAAAACATAAATACACAGCTTTGTGAGTGGCACCTCAAATATGCAAATGAGCAAAAGTTTGTATCTAATATAAAAGAAAATATAATGCAAATACTGCACATAGTGAATGTTTAATAATAGACCTGACATAAAACTGTAATTTAATACAACAAACAAATTCACATAGTAAAGTGTTTCTTGAAAAGTCTTTAAAAAAAGAAGTATTTAATTATATTAAGACTCACCTTCACCATTATATGCTTATACCTACTATCAATAAATAGTTTATTACTACACAAGAAATATAAACTCATTCAATTTGTGAAATATTTAATTATTGTTGTAGAAAAAATTTACTTTATATATAGTTATATCTCTGGTCTAAATGGTACCATTGAAATAGGTGGAAGCTTTGGGCATTATCAATTTCATCAGAAATTCCAGTAATTCGCATGATCATGACTGTAGAATCCTATTGGAGAATATTAAAAAAAGATTACCTATACAAATTTAATTGTCCACAGATTGATTTTGTTTGTTATATACTTGTTGAGAAACTAGTACTTATGCAAATATAGCAATATCAATTACTCTTACATAAGCAGATTTACCATCATGGCATGAAGATTTTAAAATGGAATAGAAAAAACTTAGCACTCATGTGATTAAAAATTCTAATTAATATTTAACTAACAAAGAACATTGGATATGTTCTTGTTCTTATTTTTTAAAAAATAAGTTTTTTTGTGCAAACATCTTGTATATTTTCTTGGAATAATGAACACATCCTTCTTTAGAAAGGTACTTTATATATTAATATTTTCATAGTAAAAATAATTTACATACTATTTTTTATTTAGGTTCAACATAATTCAAGTTATCCATTTATTATAGAAGCTGAAAAAACTTTATAGGAAATAATTCATATATCATCAACAAATAATATAACACCTACTATAATGATTAATTCTATTGCTTTCGATGAATATAGTATATCAAAAATAATTATAGAGATGAAGATGAAGATGAACATGAAGATGTTGAAGATACCAAAACTAAGTTAAAAATTGAAGAGTATAAAAACACACTTTACATGGTAAAATTTATTATAACTTGTTTATATTGTATAATTAAATTCTCTTAATTATTTTTTTCTTTTAGTCTTTAGATATTTTAGAAAAAGTGTATAATCTTTGACAATGAAAAAAAAATAGCTAAACAATATTGAATCAAACTTTATACTGATTTAAAAAATGGTTAATGATATAAAATGCTTGGAGTAAGCAAAACAACTTCCACAAACATGGAATGGATAAAATAAAAATATTTTTTATTGGCAATAAAGTTAATATATAATTGAATAGATTAAATAATGTAGATATATGCTAAAGTGAAAGGCTATTATGATTTATGAAATATAACTATATTTTTATATGTAGTGCTGATATACCTTTGTTCTTAATAAAAATTAAAAGTTTATGCAATAAATAATTTACATAATAAGTTATACAATAAACAATAAGTTTTTAAAACTTTAATAATAAATTTTATTTAAAAATTCATATATAATCAAAAAATAAAATAAATTAGCTTTTATATGAAACAGCATTGCTTTGTGTGAATACCTTTAAAATAGTTATTTTTAATCAAATATCATAGTATTCACTGAATTAATATTCCAAGTCTTGTGCACTTGTTATTATTTTATAAAATTATAGCCCAAAAATTTATGTTAATAAAATCGATATTAAGTTTTTTGTTTAAGTGCCAATTTTGTAAATGATTTTAGTAGTTATGCTAGCATAGTTGTTGTCAGAGCAGTGTTGTAGCATGTGGCAGGTAACCCTGACTATTCTCTCTATCTTTTCAATCTGTTGACTCTTGTCAACATGCATTAAAGCAGACTAATCACGATTATAATAGTGACAGTGCAAAAATTTGGCGATACTATAATCTTCGAGCCAAATCAGAGTGGCAAGTGTTCAGAAAATTATGTTCTGAATCAATGAGATCATGAATACTGATTTGTTGTACATATATAACAAATTTGATAAGTATACCTTTATGATTTATCAAAATTAATCATTAACATCAAAGTAAATAAATTAAACACAATATGTAGTGAAAAATAATTAATATGCAAAAATTATTATGTAATATATCTTAGAAATTAATATCTTCAAAATTTAAAATTAAATTAAACACATATATCTAGAAGTTAAATACATAATATTTATCTTTGAAATTAAACTATAACAGTAATATCTAGAAATTAATGCATATATCTTTAAAATTAATTAAACATGAATATCTAGCAATTAAATTAAACATGTAATATTTTGAAATTAAATTAAATGTGAAATACTGTATCTTTGAAATTAAATTAAATGTGAAATATTGTATTATTGAAATTAAATTAAATATGAAATACTGTATCTTTGAAAATTAAATTAAATGTGAAATAATTGTATAGTATCTCTAAATATATTAAATAAATTTGCAATTTTTTGAAGTAAATACAAGTTATTAAATTTTATAAAAGATATTTTTAGTGTAAAAAGGAAGAATCTAGAGATTTAATAGTACTGTATTACTTAAATCGAATTTTATTTTAATTAAAATTATTATATACATGTTTTGTTAGTTTTGGACTGTGTAAATACATCTCTGTTATTACACACTACTAGTTTTGCTACAATCCTTATTTTCTCTTCCTTATACTATTACTACACTATCTATTGACTTATTATAGTATAATCAATCCCTTATTCTCAAAATTGCTATAGTCTTAATAATTCCTTTTTATATTTTTATATTATCTATTAACTTCTTATCAATATACTTTATAGCCGTATTACAACAATTCTTTCTCTTGTTCTATCTAATAAAATTTTAATATAGCACATACCTTTTTATAATATAATGGCATCTTCAGATAGAAAGAGATGTTCTCACTGTGACAAATATAAGGAGCTTAATGATTTTGTCTAACTATATAAAAGTGAAATAAAAGAATTTTCTAATTATAATACCTGCGCAAAAGTTAAACAAGGAAAACAACCTGCAAATATTAGTAAATCAACAAGTGTAAAAGAAAACTAGATTGTGACTGAAAATTATAATGAGGAAATTATCATTAATAATATTGATAATGATAACAGAGCTTGGTTTAGTTTGACAGATATAGAAAATTTGATAGCAAATTGTTTTGAAAATCCTGAAGAAAATGGCCATATACAGTTTTCTGGAATGCTAAAATTTGATAATGACTTTATTAATAATATCTCAAGTGAAAGTCAAGAGAATAACAAGGAGATTATATACCATAATATAGCTAAATCACTCCTCATGTCTATTGAAGCTGGATCTCGTGATTATTGAAAAATAAAAAAAGTCTATTCTCATAAAAAAAATAATCAATTAACTGGAGAAGCAATGGTATATCTTGGTTATGCTCAAAGAGAAGAGTATAAATGTACATACTCAGAAAGTTAACAAGTAAAAAAAATAAGCGAAGCAAGGCCTCCAATCAATTAGTATCAATATAGTGGAAATACTAAGATGATTATTGATATTAATAAGTATTAAGTAAATATATGTCTTGAACATTTAATAGCCCACAAATATTCTACATACTATGAAAATAATTTGCCCCAAAATGCTATAGCTTGGATATCTTGTAACATAAATAGAAATATTTGAAAAATAGAATTCTATAGAAGGTTAAAAGAAAAAAAGCTTATTAATTCAAATATAAATACTTATCAACAAGTATATTATTTGGTTATGAAATTTTTTGCTCAACAGTATGTCACAAGCATCTCTAATCAGCTTCTTTTAGCATGTAATTTCTTGAAACAGAATGAACTAATTGATCAGGGATATAAGGGTTTACTGTATATAGAAAATGACTTTATTAGATCTCTTGGATTTACAACTCCTTTTATCTATTATATGTCAAAGAATAAAATTAGTGAAATTATTTTGGATTTAACATATAAGACTAATAAGGAAAAATTTGAACTTTTTGCTTTTATAAATAATTATGGTGAATTTGAAGTTCCAATTGCATACTTATATCTTTATACCATCACGGCATCAGTAGAATTATTACAAGATCCAAAAAATAAATTTCATTCACGTGTATTAGTTCTAAAAGAATTTTTTTCTGTACTAAAAACTAAAGGATAAATATTGCAAATTTTTATTAGTATTATTTAAATACAGTCAACTATTAATATAACAAAATTTTGGGTCTATTAATAAAATTTTTATAAATATATATAATAGATTTTAATAAATTTTTAAATCGATAGTTGACTGTATAATAAATAATTGTTTTAAAAAATCTAATATCTCTGATTAATTTGATTTAGAATTTGCCCTAGCTTTATACTTATAAATAAAGATGCTAGTGAATTAGCAGCTATAGAAGGAGTTTGGTCTTAAATACCAAAAATCCAGATTTGCTTGTGGTATGCTAAGCATGCTGTTACTAGAAAATTAAAAGAAAAAAAAAAATAAAACCAGCCAATATACATTGCAAGTAGCTAGTGATGCTAAAAAACAATTCAGGTTTATTGATGAACTTTGGTTACCTAATAATCAAGAAACTATTATATATCCTGAAGAAAATATATAAGAAATTTTAAAAATAATTAAAATACATGCACTAATGCATCCTCTTATTCTAATTAGCAAAGAAATATTTCTTACCTCAGTCAAAATTTATCGCCAAAGTGTTTGGGAAATATATAAGTATTGTAAAGAAAGAAATCTCATTTGTTTGTGGAGCTATTTGTGGGTTAACTGGTATAAAAAAAAACAATTGGACCCTCTTTGCTCAGGCTTCTTTTCCAAGGCATTACCTCTGGCAAAAACAACCATGTTAGTGGAATCGCATTGGTGTGCTTTCAAGCATAATTATAAATATAGCACCAATCGGCCTCACCTAGATCACTTAACACAAATTATAACCCAAGAATTAATTCTGGATAAAATATATGAATGGAACAAGTTTAACAATAATCATGTATTTTCAAGATGGTGGGGAAGATTTAAAAACAATTGGAAAGTTGCTTTGGAAAAGGAAATTAGCATAGAGGGTGAATATCTTACTGATACAAATAAATGGATATGTTCATGTCTTGCATTTCTTGAAAATAATTATATGTTGTGCAAACATTTAGTTAAAAATTATAACACTACATACCCAGATTTCTTTCCTCAATTTGCAACCACAAAATGAAGACATGACTATCCATTTATTTATTTTGGTAAAGATAAATTTCCAAATATTGAACCAACAAATAATCCCTGGAATGATGAAAGTATTGAAAGTTTTTTCAATGAAACTGAAATTGCAAGTGACATAAAACCATTCCTTCATAGTCAAAATGAATTGAATGAATCTAGAAAAGCTGAGCTAGAAGAGGATAAAAAGACATTTGAATCTTTAATAACTATTGTTTCAGATAATATTCAAAACGATCGCTTTTATGAAGTTTACAAAAAACTAAAACAAACCTTAGTTACTGAAACAATAGCCTGCCAAGAAGCTTTAAGAGCTAGAAGGTAACAAAAAACTTGGAATCTACCCCGTGGTTCAAAACTTGCCTTCTGGTTGCAATGAGAAATCTTTGTACTATGTTCATATTAAAAAAATTATAAATAATAAATTATTCATGTAAAATCGTGCTTTTTGGTTTCATTCTTAACCATTAACAACTTCCTTGGAACAGTTAAATGTTTACCGTTACTGCAGTACTTAACTAAAAGTGCGATAAAAAAGCTATCTATATGTTACCATAATTGGTTAAAGCCCCCTTGACCCGATTTGGAGTGTCGATAAGCTCGGAGGTCACGGTACCGCCAAATTTTTGCGCCATTACTATTACACTCGATTATTACCTACTGCCCAAATACTAAATACAAGCTAAATTTGCATATTCAAACGAATATAATCAAATATTATTTATATTTCAGTATTCACCATGTAAAACACATCTACATTTTTTAAACAAATGTTTTTTTTGGCAAGAGCATAATTTAGTACCACCAATACTTTTTGATCCTTTATTCGATTGTGTAATGTTTTGCACAAATTATTTCATAAAAATTTTCAAAATAGCGAACTTGCGTTCCTATCTATTTTGTTTAAATATGTGTCTTACTGATAGAAGAATTTCGAAAATATTAGCCATCCATTATTTGAACGTTTTGTTTACACAATAAGTAAATTTAAGATGACTAGACATAACAATTCCATCCATTAAATTTCCTTTTATTGTATTCGATCAAAGGTCTTACACAAATAATGAGGTTATATTCTTGCGATAAAAGATCGATTCAAGTATAACTTATAGAAAAAGCATTATTATCGAAAAAATGAATTAAATTCATCTTTATATCGTCTTATTATTACTATCAATAATCCTGTAATCCATAACGAGTTATTTCTCAATCAGTAAAAATCGAAAAATGACAGCCAATTGATAATTGACATAAATTGAAAATGATGCTGACATATATACCGTGATGAAAATTTCATGAAATTTGATTTACGTACGTACGTAAAATTACATTTACGTAAAATTACATGTACATGCTAGTTCGGATATTGACCTGAATTTAGGCCGTAATTAAATCATATGCTTCATGTTTATTATCTAATGAGAGACTCAACTTTTGGGGTAGGGCCGGACTTCCCATATCCATATTAATATTACTTAAAACGGATAGTAATGTCACACAGCATTTATTTTTGTAACATATACGTATAAAAGTCCTTACGTAAGTACATACGATTTTCAACATCAATATGATAACATTACCGAACGAATGTTACTATGAAATATTTAATAATCTCCGACATAATTATAAAAATTTATTTTCATGCGCTCTTGTAAATCGACTATGGTGTAGATTAATTATACCAATATTGTGGATCGATCCAAAAAATTATTTTAAAGATGAAAGACTTATAAGAATATTCTTTTTAACATTAAATGCCAAAGAACAATCTATATTAATTCCTTTTAATATTACTCTTCCAAATCACCCAAAACCACTATTCGAATATACAAGTTACATCACATCTGTTGATAATAATCTATATGATGGAATTAGAAATTGGCTTTATTATGAAAAACATACAGTACGTAAAACGACATGCAAACTTGAAAATGCCATCAAATGTTCTTTGATTGCAATGTTTCTACGAACTAGTAAAAATCTTAAACATTTAAACCTTGATGAAATTATTTGCGATCAAATAATATATGAGGGTCTTTATGAGAATACTGCTATTACCGATATGGATTTACATAATATTAGTAGTGATTTTAAAATAAATGCATTAATAAAGATCCTTTATAAAAATTCTACTTTGACGTCTTTAGGTATTCATAATAGTCAGATTAATGGTGAACAGGGAAAGATGTTAGCAAAGTCTCTTTGCAAAAACACCACGCTGACTTCCTTAAATCTTGAATATAACGAAATTGGATTAGAAGTAGGAAAAGCATTAGCAGATGCATTTTGTATGAACACTATGCTAACCTTTTTAAATATTAATGGTAATAATCTTGGATTGGAAGGTGGAAAAGCTTTAGCTAATGCACTTTGCAAGAATGTCACATTAACTTCTTTGAACCTTCGGGATAATAACCTTGGATTAGAAGGAGGAGAAGCAATAGCAGATTCACTTTGTAAGAATACCATGCTAAATGTTTTGAATCTTAGCTATAATCATCTTGGATCCAAAGGAGGAAAAGCATTGGCAAATGCACTGTGCAAGAACTCCACGTTAACTTCTTTGAATCTTTGGGATAATGATCTTGGAATAGAAGGAGGAAAAGCATTAGCAGGTGCAATTTGCAGGAACACCACATTAATTTCTTTGAATCTTCAATGTAATAAATTTGGTCCAGAAGGAGGAAAGGCAATAGTAGATTCACTTTGCAAGAATATGACGCTAAAAGATTTGAATATAAGTTATAATAATCTCGGATCAGAAGGAGGAGAAGCATTAGCAAATGCACTTTGCAAGAACACCACACTGATTTCTTTGAATTTTCGTAATAACTGGATTGGTCCTAAGAGCGGTAAAGCATTAGCAAATGCACTTTGCAAGAATACCACGCTGACTTATTTAGATCTTCAATATAATAATCTTGAATCAGAAGGCGGAAAGGCTTTAGCAGACATGCTTTGTAAGAATACCACCTTGGCATCATTGTGTCTTGGAAGTAATAATCTTGGATCTGAAGAAGGTAAAACCTTAGCAGATGCACTTTGCAAGAACACTACGCTAACTTATTTAGATCTTCAATGCAATAATCTTGGATCAGAAGGAGGAAAAGCTTTAGCAGATATGCTTTACAAGAATACCACCCTGACTTCATTGCGTCTTGGAAGTAATAAACTTGGATCTGAAGGAGGAAAAACGTTAGCAGCTGCACTTTGTAAGAACACTACACTATCCTATTTAGATATTAGTTGGAATAATATCAAATTAGAAGCAGGAAAAGCGTTCGTAGATTCACTTTGCAAGAATACCACGTTAAAAGATCTGAATCTTAGTTATAATAACTTCGGATATGAAGGAGGAAAAGAATTAGAAAATACACTTTGCAAGAACAATGACTTGAATATTCTTTTTCGTAATAATGGATTTAAAATCAATCCATTTACAAGTGGTAACACTGACTCACGTGATGCATTTTAAGAGTTTACAAAATTATTTATCCTTGTTTATAAAATATTAGGAACCTCACGACAACCTTGGAACCTAACACTTTACTACGTATAATCACAAATAAAATTTTCTTATTCAGTTATTATGTAATTTTTTTATATCGAGAGTAGAGTAAGCGTCCAGTTATAGCACTAATAGTTATAGAAATAGTTTTTATAAAATGCCTTAGTTTGCTAATTTACGAAGAACTATTTGAATTATTACTGTATGATGTATATCGGCAATATTTGGAATATAAAATTGACAAGGATCACTTGAACAAAAGTGTTGATACAGGAGATTTTAGCATGGTGGACAAGTCTCGTAGCACAAACTTCCCACGCTGACTCAGGGTCGATCTGCCCAATAAAAGTGTGAAAT
>CAJVPU010001738.1:0-12109 GCA_910591775.1 Dentiscutata heterogama | reverse complement strand
GCATATTTTTTAAAAAACGAACTATTATTGAATATAATAAATTTGACCTCTATAACTGTCACACTTCTCTACAATCAGTATCCCAAATGTGTGATTATAAAGAGGTTTGACTGTATATAATCGATCAAAGAATTATAACAAATAACGATACGATAACTGATAATTAATTGGTAGCATTACGTAATTCACGTGACTAAGTATTTAAGAGTGTTTGTTATAATTAATCATTGTGTTCATTATGTAATTAATGCACAAATTCACATATTGATACATGATTAACGTTTATAACATCGTTAAGAGCTTTCATCGTTATCGTTATACGTATATTTTACTTGCTGTCCTAATATGGAAATTTAGAATGCTGTAACATAATAATGTTACAGTATATTTTTTAACGTCAAATGCGTGTTCTTAGTTGAACAAGTATGTACTTTACGTACCGTACGTACGTACGTACATAGAGTTAATAACAGATAACATGAATCCGGACGTACGTACTGTACATACATATACGTGTATCCAACAAGGGTTATTTAAAATATGCATTATATATCAAACGTGGATATACAGTATATGCATACGATGATTTATATGAATGTATGATGAGGTTATCTATTACAAATCATACCTTAACTCGCAAATTCTGAAGTTATTACAATAGTATTATAATTATTATTTCAACAATCTCAACAATAATAAAAAACCATCATTTCATCCTACGTATATTCTTGATGACTAAATTTAATTAATACAATGGACTACAGAGAAATGTGGCTTATAGTTGTAAAACAGAATTTGAGTTTTTTGGATTGGTTATTCATGTTTATCGTTACTATTCGCCACAGTTCATTTTTAAATAGTATTTGCCAAAAAGATTTATCCATTAAAATATCTATCGAATATATACCGATATGTTAAAAATTAAATAAATTAATATATCTAAATTCAATGAATTGATCAACCATCAACATATTTACTATTCTTATATGTTAATAATTTACTGATAACGGACCTGATCATATGTAAGGTATATAATTTAAAGCTAGCGGGATTACAGATAACCTTGACTTTTACTTTTTGCCCTTTTTGTTCTGGCGCTATTTTCCCAATCTTTTTAAAAAAATAAAATGGAATCAGATTTGAGATGCAACGTCGTACAATGTCGTAAGGTCCTAAATACTGAAGGCCGCGCGTGTGTAACGACTTGCTCGCGTAAGAAATGGTCAATTTCATCTCAAACTCGTTGAATTTTGGTCTAACACTAACTTTTTTTCTTCTCTCTCACTTTCTTTAGATATTTTTTGTGGTACCTCATCTTCCAAAATCGTAATGAATATGTTATTTAATGACTCTCATACAATCAATATTTTCGCGTATTCTAGTTGACTGTGCCAATAATGCGTTTTCATCAGCGTTGGTCTGCCCGGCATGCGAAACAAGTTTAACGGAAAAGTTCGCGTTGTTTTTTTTTTTATTGTTGTGCAAAAAAAAAAATAAAGATAAAAATAAAAATAAACCAAAAATATATATCTTCATAATAAAAATAAAAATAAATTAAATTCAAATTCATATGCAAATTATAAAATTTATATAATTTTTTTGACTAGTGACGACATCGTATTTGCTGATCTGAATCCAAGCGAAGATTACAAGTCTGTAAGTTGTTTAAAAGTAATATCCTGAAAGATTATTTCTTATGTATATTTTATAGCACTCATTATTTTATTAGTCTGTTCTTTCAGGTTTAAGACCGGATATTATAATGGAAATTTGTTCGCGTGCATTATCATTTTGGACCTATCAAACAACTCAAGAAGCCTGTTTTCAAGAAATGATGTACAAGAGTTTAGAAGACAAGTATACCCAATTGGAGAAACAAGTACAAGGTTTAATGAGGGATGCCCAGTCTGAGGTTACAAGTAAGTTCCTCAATTATTTCGATTTATTTAGTTAATTAAGTATTAATTTTATAATTTATTTATTAGCTTTGAGAGCAAAAGTTCAAGGTAACTTCGATTTATTTATTATTTATTTATTTATTTATTGATTATTTATTTACCAAGATTACTCTTTTGTTATTATTCTTAAATTATTGTATTTTATAAATAATGCCTTTATTCAGCATTACAGAAGGATATGGAACTCGAAAAACGAAAAACACATGATTTGGCTGAACAATTACAAGAGAAAGGTCGCCAATTTTCAAAACTACAGGTTCGTTAATTAATTTTATAATTTATGTGTTGACACAAATCTTATTTTCTTTTTTGCAGCTCATGTATGATAAATTGAAACGACGATCATTGGTTCCGGCGATACAACAAACTGTTAACAATACCACTGGTATTGGTCCAATTGGTGTAGGTTCGAGACAAAGTAGTGCCTACGTGAGCTTTAATCTCTTATAGGTGTTTTAAATACCCTTTATAAACTTTCAAAATAGAAGTAATTATTATTAATTTACTATAGCCTTCCAGTATACAACGATCACATACTTGGAACGGTAGTAATAGTCAAGGTGGTTATCAATAATCTGACAAATCTAATATTCATATCTTACTTTTGAATTATATAATGTTAATTATATATATATATATTGAATCATAAGAGAACAACATCCATAGGGCCCAGCAATTACCCATATCGCAACAAGATTATTCGGCAATACGTGAACAATCTCCATTTTCTACTATTACAAATAGTGGAAAGCGAATGACCGATGGTAATGAAATGAATCCTAATTTTCAACAAAAATGTACGTGATTTCGCTTTATACCATTTTATTTTTGTTATCTGGATTATAGTATAGCTATATGAATCTTTCATTTGATTCATTACAACAGCTCCATTTACACAAACACGAACTCCTTTTGCGATGGTATCTAATTCTGGTGTCAAAATGTCCACTCAAAATAGAGGCGGAATTAGATAAATTAATGTTTGTGAACTAATGTTTGTGGTTTTGATGAAAACAAACTTTTAGATAAATTCACATTTTCTAACTAATGTTTTACTTTTCATAACCTTGCTAATATGTCCAAATAAAAAACATCTACTTCTTTGAAATACAGTATAAAAACTTTTTTTAAATCAAAAATATATGTATATATGTTATACATATCTATTTTTTAATACTGTAATACCGATATATAATGTTTTTTTAAATATAGCTTAAAAAACTTTGTGTAATTAGGCAAGTAGTTTTAAAAATATAGAAAAATAACAAACCATTATACTTTGGTTCAAAATAACGCCTATGTGCGTTCCGCTGACAACTATTTCGCCGACAAAGTTGACCCAATTTAGGTTAAGGTTAGGGATGGTAAAAATATACACAGTGAAACCTTTCTAAGTGCACGCCCTTGGGACCAGGCTATAGCGTGCACTTAGAGAGGTGTGCATTTATAGAAATAATATTTTTTTCTACTCTACTACAACAATTGACAGTATTTCGAGTCTTTCCGATGATGACCATGCTCGTCTTTTGTGTTCATTTATTATCTACCTCCCGGAAATATCCGACAAAACTACTATTCTAATTGGTAGAATATTTGTGTTGGTCACGTGCGCATTTATAGAGGGTGCAATAGGTCCGGGCTGTAAAACCTTATGCACGTGCAGAGGCTGGAGGGTGCACTTAGCATTAAGTCCCAAGCTTGGTACTGGGCTATAGCGTGAACTTAAAGAGGGTGTGCACTCAGGGAGGGTGCACACTTAGGGAGGGTGCACTTAGGGAGGTTTCACTATATATATATAGTTTAGCGTTTTCACCGATTTTTAAAATAGGTGATGATTAAAGTCCAAATAGTTAAATCTGGATTTTAAATATATACAGATCATATTCATCACTACTTTTAATTACGTAATAAAAGAAATTTGCTATCTCTAGTTAGGGCTAACCCGATTTATAGTTAGTTGTAGATAGATTATTGCAGTATTGGTGAAATGCTGTCGGGGAATTTTGCCAAAACCACTTTGTAGAACAGGTATTAGCGCAGTGTTGTTTACCCCAATGTCGCTAGGGATGCGTGACTAAATTATATATAAACGATAACTGATAACGATAAATTATCTGTTATGCATATATACAAATATATACCATATAATTATAATATCGATATGGTTCTAATAAAATTCGCCGACAGCCATTTTCCCAACAATATATTTACACCTAGCCAACGCTAGCCATAATCGGTCGACCCTAACCTAAATTGGGCCAACTTTGTCGGCGAAATGACTGTCGGCGAAATAGTTAGCGAAATTGTTTCATTGTTTAATATATACTACATATGAAAGAACTATGTTATATATTGCGCTGTTTTTATTTTACTTTATAAATCATGCCAAGCCTAACCTAAATCGGGCTAACTTTGTCGGCGAAATTGGTTTATACCATCTAATCTATTATTTAAAACTGGTTTTGGATTTTCATGCTTTCTTTTTCATTGTTTTGTACATCTTTTGCGACACTTGCTACATGTATGATATAACTTAGAAATGCCTCATGTATTAAATGATTTGAATTCGTTATGAGGTTGAGGCTTTACAGCCAGAGCAACAAATTGTGTTATTTCCATTGCAATCTAATACAAGCATACATGCATTATTTTTACTTAACCTACCGAAAAATTCTTAGTATGTAATTATTCATATGGGCGGAAATCTTCATTTTTGTGATTAGATAAATTGAATGATAGAATTACATAGAATTTTGAGCCAATAATATATATGATATAATGTGATTACTAAGATTAAAAGTGATTATTTGCCAGTGATTGTAAAATTACTTATAATTGCTTATGAGTTACTTATCAGTTACTTATCAGTTTTATACGCTGTTCATGAGTAAAGCAACCAAAAAACAACCCACATATGGGCGGAATTTGTGATGTTAGTGATTCAAATTTTAATAATCACAACATTACATTAAAAATTTTCGCCCATATGTATTAGAAAATATTAATTGATTCAACCTGTTTGCATATTATGTTATAATAAAAATCGATTAATAAATAGAGTTCAAACGACCTGATCACCATCCTAAACTTTTGTAACTGGTATAAAACTAATACATAAGTACGCATGTACTGTACGTACGTATACGTATCTGATATAATACGTTAAATATATCTAGATACAGTGTTATGCACAAAAAAAATGTTAAGAGCGACGATCAAAAAGTTAGACCGGAATTATCATAATTTTACTAATAAAATCGCAACCGCCTATTAAGTGAAAATTGTTCCTGGACCAATTTTACCATAATGCGGGCTTATTTTTTAAAAATTACAATTTTTGCAATGAAAAATTAAAAAGTTAATTCCGGCCGGAAATTAGTAAGCAATTATGTAATGTGGGCCAAAATTTTGAAGATCCTCGGCCGTTAGCCAATCAAAATCGAGGGTCTGCCGCGCATTTTTGTGCGGCATCTAGGTTCAATTATATAATTATGTTCATTGAATATTTTGTTTAGAAAATCAAAATTAGTTATTATAATAAAATTTTTAAATAAATTTAGCTTTTAATATTCAACAATACTATATATATAATACAGATCTACAGTATTATAAAGTGGGGGAATATGAATTTGAAACTAGTACAAAGTACCAGTATCTCTTAAACTATCTAGCATACAAATTTGTATGCTAAAATGATTTTTGACTTGTTTTTGTACATTTATTCTAAATTTTATTAAGCTATACTCTTCTATTTTTTAAACTAAAATAAAAACACATTATGTTTTAATTACTATATAATTCTTATTTTATAAATTTTTTTTTATCAGTACTCCAAAAATCAGTTATTTAGTATTAACTGTAATAGGATCTTTGTGTCCAAATTTATACTAAAAAAGATACTATCATGTGATATTTGGGTTTTTGCTAAAAAAATCAAGCTTTAAAACTATATAAAATTTATAGACAAAATTTATTTTTATTTTTATTTTTTTTTGATGTTAAGGTGGCTTCTTTGGCCTGTAAATATTTTATTAAAGAAATAGATATAATTACAATTATAACAAGAGATATCAAGCTATATATATACTTTTGGTATCTAATTTAAATAGTTCACCTGAAAGTTCTACACTATCTGCATCCTAACTATGGAGAATTCCTATTTAAACCTTCTAGTTACAACTGCATATCTTATAATATTTAACCCTAGATATTAGCTTATCATACATATGTAGATTTTACCATTTACCCAACATAAATTTTGTATTCTACCTTAGAACTATTTATTTTCAAGGCAAATCTAACAGAGTGGTCCATATCTTATACATGTTTTTATCTGCATATTTGATAACTTCTTTTTAACTAGTATATATTATGTTACTATATCATGTATATATCTCATATTATCTTTTGGGATGCTACTATTCCATAGTCACTTAAGCTACAACTTTTCTAATTAGTCACTCATTATATACTTCTTGCCCTTATTAGGTTTATAATAACTCCAGTATCTATATTTTAACTTCCTTTATCCTTAAATTCTTTACTAGTCTCTTCTTTATTTCAAGCTAACAACCTGTAAAGGTTGGTTTGCCTAGGCTTTAAGTACTTTACAGTTTCTCTTCTCTTGGTATATACTTCCAAAGTATATATTTTTTTTTTTTAGTTTGGCATCTAGTGGTTTGGCTGATATGTTCTCTCACTTAAAAACCTGGTTATTCAGTTCTCTGATTTTGGTTTCCAGTTCCAATTTCAGTCTTTCTGTAGCACTATCAAAGATTATTGCTATTTCCCAACTCAGGACTTGCCAAACAGGTTTTTAGTTATTCTAGTTTCTTAAATTTATTACTAAAGCTCCTATTTTAGATAGTATGATCAAGATTACAGATTAGGATCTAACTAAACAATGATAGCTATCAACCATATTACAGAGCTATTTTTGAAAATATCTTTTATGAAATTCATACTTTAGACCTGCTATTTGGATATGCAACAACTCTACTACTTCACTAAGTTACTATATCCTTTATAAATAAAATTTAATTTTTCTAGTTATTCAGTAATTTAATTTAAATAAATATTTTTTAATTTGTAAAACCCAATGAGCTTTACAAAACAAAAAAATATTTATTCAAATTGGATTACTAGATAACTAAAAAAATTAAATTTTGTTTATAAATTTTATATAGTTCCAAAGTTTAGTTTTTCTAGCAAAAGCTCTATTTATAAAGATTTTTTACAATCGCTATACAGAGGATCTTTTTATAATATAACTTTAAAGTTGATCAAAAATATTTTATAACCAACTTTATATAATTGATTTTTAAGATAATATTAAAAAGAAATAATAGCTTAAAAGTATAAATAAAATAGTCTATTTTTTAGCTATTGTATAAATTTATACCTTTTAATTAGATTATATAGAGTATTTTACACTATAGTTATAGATATACTATATAACTCAGGTTTTAAAGAATTTCTACAAATAATTAAAATAAAAGGTTTATAAAAAAAAATTTTTTTTAGGCTTAATTTTCTTTAAAATATTTAGTATACAAATTTGTATATTAAACCTAATAGTTTAAAGAATAATTTTTTTTTTTGACTTGTTTTTTTTTTTGGTATTAAAGATAATTTCTTTAGTTTTAACTTTTTATTAAAAGTTATAACAAAAATACAACTAGCTAAATATACAATTTTGATTATTTACTTTAAGTAGTTTGCTTGAAGTTTTATACTAGCTACTATATTTGCAATCTAACTAAAAAATTATCTATTTAAATCTTTAGTTTTTACAAATAAAAATACAACTAGCTATATATAATTTTTGGTTATTTATTTAGATAGTTTGTTTTAGATTTTATACTAGCTACTATATTTGCAACCCAACTATAATATTATCTATTTAAGCTATCTAATTATAATCTAATTCTATTTAGTAAATCTTCTAATTCAATTTTATATATATATATATAGTTATAAATTTTATTTATATTTTAAAACTGATTTTTTTTTGAAATAAATTAACCAAAGCTTTTTATATTTTATTTTGGCTAATTTGGTATTATAATTACTAAGACAAGAATATAGTAACTTAGTGAAGTAGTGAAGTTGTTGCACCTCCAAGTTAGCTTAACTATAGTACTAAGTTTGAATTTAACTAGTGTTATTTTAAACAAAAGTACCTGTATTATGATAATAGATCTCTTATATTAGGTTGGGTATATAATCTGTTACTCAAGTTACACTAATATCCTTAAGAGCTAAAAGTTTTTAAAAGTATTTGTATTATTATATGAAAGAATATAAATTAGTTTAAGTAGTGCAATTTATAATAAATCTTTTAAAAATAAAAAATTACAAAAGTATCTATATAAGCTTGGCAAATTCTAAATAAGAATTAGTAAGCTTTTAATAATACTATAGAATAAAATAAAGCAGTTCTGAAACTAAAAGATTTGGACAACAAAAATCTACAAACTAGACCACTAGAGTCACTAAAGCCATACTAATTGTATATTTATTAATTAATTCATTAACTAGATAACTAGTAATAAGATTCTAAGATAAGATTCTAGAAGAAAAGAATATATATTGCAAAAGTATATACTAAGAATCAGGAGATTTTCAGACTTGAGCCTAAAAAACTTTAGTCTAGACAGACCAATCCTGCTAAGCTATTTGAATTAGAAAATCAAAAAATTCAAGAAATATAAAGTATAAAGAAATAGAATAAGATACTGAAATCTGTAAATCTTAAAAAAAGTAATAAATAAGTAATAGAGAACTAGTTAAAAAGATTGTATTTAAAATAGAGTTAATACCTCTATCCAGATTTATATATCCGGATATATACTATATCATGTGATATAACGTGACATAATGTTTTTAAATCTGGATATAAATACATCTGGATTTGAGTTTAAATCCAGATTTATACTATGATAAACCCGGATTAATCCGGATATAAAAAATATATACGGATTGAGATATTAACTCTAATTTGAAATACAGATTGTGTAATGACAGTATTTCAAAAGGTAGTATAAGATATAAACACAATAGCAGCAAATAATATATACTAATTAGAATAAAATTACTAAATATATGCACCTATATATGGGATATAGCAATGTGATATTAGGTTTTTTTGTGAATTAGCTCAAAAGAGTTCTAAGTTGACTATTAATATAGTAATATTATATAAATTTATATTTACAAATAGTAAAGTAATGTCTAGATTAGATTAGAGAACTTTTAGAAATTACATAATTTATAAGTACTATTAAAATTCTTAAACCTACCCTACCTACCCACATCTGATATCTAACTAGCCAATCAAATTGTATTAAAATTTATATATATAATTTATATAAAATAATTAAACTTAAATAACTTTTGATTTACTAAACCAATTAGATAATTTAACTACCAAAATAATCTTTCCAAAGAGAGTTTTCTAACAAGCCTAAAATTATCAAAACTAATTGCTAGATCTGAAAATCAAAATAGATTTATACTTTATTATATAATAAGTTATAATACAATATATAACTGATAGACTATGATTTTAGATATTAAGTAAAATACAAATATATATTGTAATAATATATTTTTAAGTGCTAAACAAGTTTACTTAAAACCCAAAGTTATGATTCATTAATAAAAGTTAATATAATGCAGAATTTTGTAAATTTTTATTAAGAAAAAGTTAGAAAATTCTGTATAATATAAAATTTTATTAATGAATTATAACTTTAGGTTTTATATAAACTTGTTTAGCACTTAAAAATATATTATTTTAGTATATATTTGTATTTAAATAAGTTTGCTTAGAGAAGTTTGATGATTTAGTGAAGTAGTAGAGTTGTTGCATCTTTAGATAGCAAGTCTAGGGTTCAAATTCTATAGATAACACTTTTGAAAAATAGCTTTGTAATATAGTTAATAGCTATTATTATTAGTTAAATTCTAATTTATAATCTTAATCACATTATCTAAAATAGAAGCTTTGGTGCAATAAATTCAAGGAACTGGAATAACTGAAAACATATTTGGCAAGTTTTAAGTTAAGAGATAGTATAACTTTTGATAATACTACAGGAAGACTGAATTTGAAACCAGAAAACTGAGATTAGAGAACTGAGTGACCAGATTCTTTAGTAAAGGGACATATTAGCTAAACTGCTGGGTTGGCAACCAGAAGAAAAGGATATATACTCTGAAAATATGTACTAAGAGAAGGAAGACTATAAAGCATATAAAACCTAGGCAGATCAATCTTTCTAGATTGCTAGCTAGAAGTAAGGAAGAGACTGATAAAAAATTTGTAAAAGAAAAAAAGTCTAAATGTGAGTACTGGAGTTGTGTAAATCTTACAAGAGCAAGGAGTACATAATAAAAACTAATTAGAAAGGTTGTAGCTTGAGATACAGATCAAGTTATAGCAGTATCTTAAAAGATAATTTGAGATACAAACCTGGTAATGGTAGCATAACAGGTACTAGTTAGAAAGAAGTTACTAAATATATAGATAAAAACATATGTAGACTATAGACTACTTTGTTAGGTTTATCTTATAAATAAATTAGCTAGAAATAGTTAGTAAGTTCTAAGATAAGTGCAAAATTTACAAGTATCACAAAACCTATATAAAAAAATAGTAAATTATATCTTGATTAGATTAGAAATAGATAGTAGTTATAACCAGAGGGTTTAAATAAATATCCTCATAGTTAGAATACAGGTATAGTAGCTAGTATGGAACTTAGGGCAGACTATTTAAATAGGCAACCAAAAGTTGCATATATAGCTAGTCATACTTTCGTTAGTAATAATTAGAGAGCTTAAATAGATAATCTTCTAGTTAGATTGAAATTAATAATTTAATAAAAAGTCTCTAGCTGTAGAAATTATCTTAATGCTAAAAAAAAAAAATAATTATAAGTTTGCTTAGAGCTTAAAATTATAATTTATTAATTATATATAAAAGTATAATTCTATTTTGATCTTCAGACTCAGTAATTAAATTTTAATAATTTTAGGCTTGTTAGAAAGCTCTCATTAAGAGAATCATTTTGGTAATTAAATTATCCAAATTGGTCTAGTAAATCAAAAGTTATTTATTGTTATATTTTATTATTAAATTTAAAAAAAATTTTATAATTATAATCTGATACTTTGACTAACTCACATACTCACCCTTTAATTATATAATTTCTGAAAGCTTCTTTAAAAGTAAAATATAAGTCTTGTAACTAAAAAGTTTAAATAAATAGCTTTATAGTTAGGCTATAGGTATAGTAGCTAGTGTAAAACCTTAAAGCAAACTACTTAAATTAGATAACTAAAAGTTGTATATGTAACTAGTTATACTTTTATTACTAAAAATTGTAACTTATCTGCAAATCCAATAATAAATTACTAACAAAGAGATCATCTTAATAGTAAAAAAATAAAAAAAATAAAAAAAATTACTAAGGCTTTTACTTGTAGTTAAAATAAATCTATTTAATTATTATACTCTTGTAAAGTTTATTTAAAACTCTAGTATTTATATACTTTATTTTCTCTAATTTATAGCTTTTTATTTTTAGTTTTTAAAGCATTTTAATTTAATAGCTCAGAAGATTAAATTTGCTAAACTTTTATTATATAGTTATTTTAACTTTAATATATATTTTTGTAATATAGTTTGATCTCTCTATAGTCACCTTCTATATAAGCACATTTTCTTTATAAACATATTTTTTTAAAAATACACTATTATTAAATATAATAAATTTGACTTCTATAACTATCACACTTCTTTACAATCACACATTTTTGTATCCAAGTGTGTGATTATAAAGAGTATATATATATATTTTTTAGCTCTTATAAGAATATATTATATTTTCTCTTCTTTTGAGAGTATATTATAATAAAATTTTTGAAAAATTAATTTGTAATAAATTTGGAATTTGAATATAAACAAATTCAAATAATAGTAATTTAGAATTTTATTTTTTTTTTAATGTTAAAAGTGAGACCTTGCTTTTATCTTTATTAAATTTAACAAAAACTCCTTACATAGTCAAAAAAAGTTTTATCATTTAAATCTAAAACTAAGAAAAAGAACTCAGACATATATCTAAGTAAACCTAAATACTTAT
>CAJVPU010001737.1:0-12109 GCA_910591775.1 Dentiscutata heterogama | reverse complement strand
AAGTTTTATTTAAATATTTTAGCATTTTAAAAAAGTAAATCAGAGCTAAAAAAGTGCAAAAACACAGGCAAATTTGCTTGCATTGGTCTACATATTAAGAGATATCTTGGCAACAAAATTTCAAAACCAAGACAGCATATAATAAAATCTTAACTAATAGTGAAAGATGAGAAAAGTCACTCAAAGAAAACTAGTCAATTTATTTGGATCAGAGCAAGACTTATAGAATAATCCCAGAAAGGTTTGATGATATATTGTTAGAAGCAAAAAATAGAATTAAAAGTATAGTTTACAATCTACCAACAACAGCATTTAATAGCTTGCTTCTATGACAACTCAAAAAGTATAAAGTCTAATCAGTACATATCCCAACAAATTGAAATAGCAATCAAAGCAAAAGAGTATATATATATTTCAAAACAGAAGAAGACTTGATTTAGGCCCAAAGGCATGACTTGTACTATTATAATACCAAACTAGAATAGCAAGTAGCTATAGAACTAGCAGATAGCAGAGATTATACAAATGCTAAATCCCATAATAAAAGACTATTAAATGAAGGTGAGGTACCCAAAACCCAATAAAAGAAAAGAAAACCAAAATATACTAGTAACAAAAAAAATGAAAAGATTACTATAGTAATAATAAAAAGAATGAGAACATCATAACTAGATCCTGGCTCAGAGAAAAGTGCATTGCTAAAAAAGTGTCTAATAAGTATGAGATTAATATTTCAGAAACAATATATAAACCAGAAATTAGAAAAAATAGCAAGTCTCAAATATATGAGAAGTCAAACTATAAGATAAGAGTAATGCTTAACCAAATTATAAATAGGCTTAATAATCTAGAAGTTTTAGCAAATAGCAAAGAGGCAACAGGCTCTAATCACTTCTAAAGATGTACTAGTTGAATTAATTGATGATCCGGATAAGATTGGCAGAATTACTATATTGGGACAATAGTAAATTTTGGAGATAAGTACAATATAAACTTTTATTATATGCTAGAATCTGAGCGGAGTCCAATTATAAGTATTTTTTTTACTAAGTTAAAACTCAAGCCGATTAATTGAAAGTTGTAGAGCTCACTGAAACGCATCTAATGGTGGTTAGTTCATCTAAATCGACCTAGTGGTTGCCGAGATATCTTTGAAAAACTATTGGTTGACTATGTAAATTTCTATATAAACAAACTATAAATTTAATATATATAGTCAGCCAATTGTTTTTCGAAGATATCTCAGCAACCACTAGGCCGATTTGGATTATCTAACCACCATTTTACGCATCTCAGTGAGCTCTACAACTTTTAATTAATCGACTTGAGTTGTTAACTTAGTAAAAAAAGTACCTATAATTGGACTCCGCTCAGATTCCAGCATATAGTTAAGATCATAAGAATTTTGCCCCAAATTCTAATAAAGAAATTGTGCTGATCTTATCTGAATTAGCAATTAAAGAATTTAGACAAGGTTGTTAATCTTACAAATATCTCACCTAGTAATAGAGACAATATAGTAATCACTAGTAAGACCACTATGAGAAGCTTAATGCAACTTAAAGAAAGACAATTAAGAGTAGCATGCCACAATATTAATAGGATTAGGGGTAATAAAGTGAAACTAAGGTCACTTGCAGATTGGGCCAAAGAAGAAAGTATAGGCATTATAGGTATAGTAGAAACAAATACAAGTAAAAGAGAGTTAAAGCACTTTATAGTAGGAGAAAAAAATAGACAGTTTTTGATACAAACAAAAATTTTAAAAAGGAAAGGTTCAGGTGTAGGGTTAATTGTTAATTCAAAATGGGAAAAATATTTAGATAAAATTACAAGATTTGATGAGTATATGATAATGGCAAAGTTCTATTTTAGACTAGCTAAAATCATAGTAGTTGTAGTATATATATCTTCAAATAACAAAACAACTATAAGAAAGTTACAACAAAAAATCATAACAAAGTATATTGAGCACTTGAGTAGATTACACTTTATAGTAATAGGCAATTTTAATTATATTGTAGACAAAAAACTAGACAAGATGAGTAATAGTAAGTATAGTACTACCAAGGTACTCCTATTATACAAGTGGTTCATCAAACAAGATTTTAGTAATACTTTTAGGCTATATAATCCAAATTCAAGAGAATATATTTGGACCGGTCAAGGTACTAGTACTCGTATCGATCAAATTTGGATATCAGATAATCTTAGAATAGGAGTTAAGCAGGCTGAAATCATTAAAGCTGATTGTTTAACTTCTAGTAATCATAATATAGTAGTAACGACAATATCAACTTGTTACTTATTTCAAATACATAATTTAGCTAGCAGGAATAAAAAGAGTATTATAAGAACAGTTTACTTGTATAACAAGGCAACTAAAGAAAACTAGAACACATATCAAGAAGATGTAGATGTTTATTTAAATAAGAACTATAAGCTCGAAATGAGAGCTTTGATAAAGAAATCAACAAAATATAGGATGTTATATCAAATACAATAAGATATGCAGCAAACAAAAACATACCTAAAAAGAAAGTAGTATATGGCAAAATTAACAGAAAAAATAAACTAAAAGAAACCAAACTTTACAAGAATATAGTAGTGCTAAATAAAGTAATTCAAAAAATCAAAAAGATCATTAAAAGTAAAGAAGAAGAGATATTTGATCAAGAACAGATTAACCAAAAACTGCAGTTGATTAATTTAGAACATTAAGCTAAAATTTCTTTAATAATTATTAGTGAAAAAAGCCATCTGCAAGATTGGCTTGTTATAGCAAAACAATGCTAGAAAGCAATGCATTTCTGAGAAAGTATTGATAAAGATAAGCAAACAAGAGCTAAAATTAAAGTAGCAGTTGACAAAAGATATATCTTGATAGATAGTGAAGTTGGTAAAATGCTTGCTAGTGTGCTTGACAAGCCTTTTAAAAAAATTAGAATCAACCATGTATTTGAGGAGAATAGTAACCCAAACACACTATACAATGAGTCTAGGATAGTGCTAGCAAAGACTAGAGAGCACTTTTAAAATCAATTTGAAGAGAAAAAAGTGCACTTAAGCAAAGAAGCAACTGATGAGTTTTATAACCTGCTAGAAGAAGTTAAACCAGAGTAGTATTTAGGCCTCAATGAAGAAATTACAATAAAAAAATAGTTGAACATAGTCAACGAAACAAAGAACAAAATGGCTTTTGGAATATCTGGTATTGGGTATAGGCTAATTAAAAGCTCGAGTAAAAAAACTCATGAGTTGTACAGAAAGTTTACAAACACATATATCAAAATAGGTCATATTCCAGACAAGTGGAAAATTGTACAGATATATCCAATACCAAAGAATGAAAACTGAAGCTATTATTTAAGCAATATTAGACCAATAGCACTTCTCGAAACCTTTAGAAAATGTGTTACCAGGGTTTTAACAAAGAGGCTATCTGAAATCATAGTTAGAAGAAACATCTTAAAAGATCCAAATTTTGCTGGGTTGCTGGGTTGCTGGGTTGCTCAACAGAAAAAGCAATTCATATTATAGAAATGATAAAAGAAGACACAAAAAAAAACAAAAAGAAGTTGTGAATAATGTTACAAGATATAAAAAAAGCATATAATTTGGTATCAGCCAAGATATTAAACTTAGCCTTACATAGAATCAAAATACTAGAAAAAATAGTTAGCTTTATACTCAATTTATTTACTAAAAGGAAGATCAGAGTTATTACTGAGTATAGAATAATAGAAGATTTTGTAGCAGGCAATATGATAGAACAAGGTGAAACAATATCATCTCTAGTATGAAGAATTTTCTATGATCCACTGCTAAGAAGAATTCAAGATAATCCAGATCTAGGCTACAAAGTAGAGAATCAAGAGATAAGTAATATCAGAACTAATAGCATATTGAAAACAGAAATCAAACAGGTAGTCGTCGCTTTTGCAGATAATACAACTTGGCTGACTAGAAGTAAAAGTGAAATGGAAAAGATAATCCAGATAGCTCAGTGATTTTACAAAGTTAATAATATTCAAATCAATAGCATCAAGTCTAAACTACTTGTTTTTAACTCTAACCTTGAAAAAAACTAAGAGAAATAGTGAAGTCAATAGTTATCAAGTCAAGGTAGAAAAAAAAGAGCCCTTGACAAGACTTCTAGAAGTATGGTTAAGTATAGAAGCGAATAAAAGACTGATAGTCAAAAGAGCCAAGAGTATTATAAGACGGTTCATACAAATATTGCAGTTTAAAAAACTATCTATCAGTCAGCTTATTTATGTAAACAACATGTACATCATACTAAAGATAGCCTATCTGCTTTAGACAACAAAGACATCGCAACAAATTCTTGATCAATTATATTAACTAGTATTTAGAATAATCAAAAACAAATTAGGTTTTCTAGCAACAGCAGGAAATTATTTAATGGTCCACCCTGGTCTTGGTAGATGCAGAAGATTAAGCCAAGAAATCTTAAATCACCAAGTAGTAAGCTTTCAAAATAGGTTAAACAGTAGCAACCAGGTTAGAAAACTGATACAAATATGGATTAAACAAGGCCACACATTAGCTAGATTAATAATAGAAGTGTGGGAGTAGTTAGCAGTTTCTAGTTTCAAAAAAATTTGAAAAAACAACCTAGCAAGCTTAATAATGACCAAGCTAGCAAGCTTAATATGTTAATTAGGTTTAAGAACAGATTATAACATATTTATAGAGTAGGGCCAACCATTCGTAAATTTCTAGATGAAGCTAATTTTAACAAAGCTCACATGAATATTAGAAAATATAATTTTTTCTATATAAACCAACTTATTAATAGAAGTGAAAATAAAATGATCACGTAGAAACAGTTCCAAGTATTAAAAGCCAAGAATTAAAAAAGGCCAAAGGCAATATAGTTCAAAAAGATCGAAAAGAAATTAATAAATAATCAGCTTACAAGAGAACTTGTAAACACTTTCCAGAGCCATAGAAAAAACAATCTGGCAATGCAGATATATGTAGAAAGGCTATTAATAGATAAGAGAAAACATGAGTAGGTTTTAGTAAACAAAGAAAATGAAAATATGATAGTTGGAAAAGTTGTAAAGAAAAATCAATCACACTTACTCATTGAATATTAGAATATAAGCAAGGAAGAGAAAAAGAATAGCTTGGTATTAACAGAATGTAAAAAGTACAACCTAAGTTGGTTAACTAATTCTAAAACATGTCAACAGTGAATAAGCGGTACCCAAGTGCTTGAAATCCTACCTGCTATTGAACAAGATCATAGAAAGAAAAACCTAGTGCTGTTTAACAAGATAAAAGATATTAGATTGCCAAATAGCAAAATAGCAGAGAGCTCTTGTAAAACATCGATGAGTAGTAAAATCCAGATATATGAACATAAAGCTAGTTTGATCAAATAGCAGAATTTTGATGAGAAGCTTGAGTCTTTGTTACTAAACCAGCTTAATGAAAATCAAAATGAAGACAGAAGAAATTACAAGTTTTACACAGATAGGTTACTAATTAAAAATAAAGAGTTTTGCAAAATGAGAGCAGGGTAAGTACAAGTAGATAAGAATGAAAGAGCAGTATTAATAGAGGGTAAAATTAGAATAGACAGGTGGCCATTCTTGACCAAGGCCAAATTAGCCACAGTTTAGATGATAGTATTAATAGTAGATAGTAATAGTAGATTAGTTGTATATCTAGATAGTTTTGCAGCAATTGCAAGCCTAGAAAAGTATATAGATTTTGTAAACGTAAGAAGTTAAAGTAGGAAAAAAAACTGTATGTTGGTTTCAAAGATTAAGAGTTTGTACAAATTCAAGAACATTAAGTTAGAACTTGTAAAAGTCAAAGTATATAGTGGGGTTAAGTGGAACAAAAGAGCTAATAAGCTAGCAAAAGAAGGTGCAATATATAGCAGTATTGTAGATTTAAAGTTAGAAGCCAATAAGCACTTCCCTTATATGCTTTTTTGAAAAGACATACTGTCAAAATGCCAACATGAAAATTTTGCAAAATCATTTTAGGAATAGTAATAGTATTACAAAGTAGATTGTAATACAGAGTAATACTAGCATAGTATAATATAAAAAAATATTTTATTATTGTATTATTATTATATTATTATTATATTATTAGTATTAGATTATTAGTTATAGTTGATTATATCTAGAATAGAAAAGATTTTATTGGATAATAGAATAGGACACAGTAATGCTATAGCCAAGTGCCTCCAAGTGCTTCCAAGTGCCTCTGCACAAGTGCCTCTAAATGCCTCTGCACAAGTGCCTCCAAGTGCCTCTACACAAGTGTCTTTGCACAAGTGCCTCTAAGTGCTCTCATACAAGTATCTCTAAGTGCCTCTGCATAGTGTCTCTGAGTGCCTCTACTATAGTGCCTCTAAGTACCTCTACTATAGTGCCTCTAAATACCTCTACATAGTTAAGCAATTATACTATTATATTTCTATCTGTTAAAAAGTTATAAAAAGGAAGCCTTTTCTTCTTTTATCCAAGTTAGAGTTTTCTACCTTCTTATAGAAATTAGCTCTACCTCTTTACTTTTCTCTATTTGTAAAAGTGTAATATTCCCCCTTTAGAGTAATTTTTACAGGCAAGGTTATCATCATAAATTGTTATTAATAAATATTATTATCTATATACTGTTATTATCTCGAACTATTTGCCTCCTGCTATGAATTTAAAGTATACATTTCACATCTACCTCATGTATATTCATAAAGTATATTACTGCACTGGGTGACCTTGTTATTTTGCTATATTTATATTAAGAAGACTATAGTATTGTAACAATAGAAGCAGAGTGGTGTTGTTTCAGTGTAGCAGAAAGTTTTAAGTTCCTCATAGCAACCTACAGAAGCTGGAAAGCATTGTGAAAGAAGAACAAAAAAATGACAAGTATCAAGTACAAGTCACTTGAAGCTAGTAGCCATATTATATTTAGAATTAAGTATATAAGCAACAATTTGCTAGTGTTAACAATACTAAAAAGAAGAAAACCTAAGCTATATGAGGCAGATACCTGTATAGAGTGTGGAAAAGCAAATAAAATAACTGGTCATCTAATAGTATATGAAGGATATACTGGTTTTTAGAACAATATAGAAGAAGTTACTAGTTAGTTTATATGAAACAAACTTGACAAGACTAAGAGAAAAGAGGTCTCTCAAAGAAGACTAAAACTTGGTCTAAAAGGCTCGATTAAAGCATTGATATATAGTTGGAGAGAAAGTTATATAAGAGGTCTTATACCTGATGATACTATAAAGAGCTTATCAAGTTTACAATTACTAAGAAAAACTATTACTTAAAGCTTAAAGATATATAAACAGATCATCGAAGAAAGTTTTTACGAAAAAATTTAGCAAAGAAGATACATCAGAGTTAATGAATAGAAAAAGGAAAACGGAATATGCAAACATGATAAAATCAAGACCAAGGAGAAGACTCTAACAGGCAAGCAAACTCCAAAGCCAAGAAGGAAAGAATAAAAATAGTAAATCACAAAAAGAAAAAGATCGTAAAAAACAAAAAGTATAAGGTTGCATAGTTATTTGAAAGTGGTGTAGATGAAGTAGTACAGAGTAGAAGTGACCCACTCTGGTTCAGTTCTTGACAAAGCTGACAACGTCTCTTGAAACATATATGAGTTAATGCAACAAGTCGTATCTGGGCGCAGTACATATAGCTGGGTGATGCTGGGCTTGCAATTGCAAAGAGTTTACTAAAGATAGTTTTTTATTTCACATTGTAAAATTTTGTATTTAAGCTTTGACAAAACTGTTAAAGAATAAAAATAATAATAATAATAATAATATAATAATAATAATAATAATAATAATAATAATAATAATCACAACTCTTTCCGACGATCCACCAAACCAACTTTTCAAAACCAAAATTTCAACAAAAACAGTAAAATATGTTTGAGAAAAAGGACATAAGGCTGACAAAAACCATAAACCAGCACTATTATTTAGAGATAGTTCTCATATACTATCTGCTAATAGGTTTAGAGCTTATTACTTACCATGGGGACAGCACTTGTTGTTTAGAAGTAGTTCTTATATGCTACTTGCCAACAAGTTCAGAGTTTATCACTTACCAAAAAGGAGAGCAGCAGTATGCTCAGACCTACTTGTTCTACTACTTTTGAAGAAATATATACTTTCCTTAAAGAAAAGTACTAGGTCGATACTATTTATTATCACCCACTTGTGCTTTCAACAAAATTTTCAAAAAAAGTGGGCAAAACAGCTTACCCCTGTCAAAAGATCAGCATTGTTTACCCCTTTCAGATTTGAACAACCCAGTAGATTGCAACCACATGTTTTGTTTACTAATAGATACGGTGCTACTCTGCAGGCCTAGACCCTCGGTTAAAGAAATATCTGAAAATGGTCGCATAATCAGAAAGAAACTTATATATATTAAGGCGAAGCTTTATACTAGAGATATACAAATGTTGTATTAGTATATAATTTTTTAATCCTTGGCACAGGTTATAATAGTGCTGTCTTGGTTGACACGTTTCTCTTTTTTTATACTTTTTTTATCTTTTTCTAGTTATAATTGAATAGCAATTTAGGTTTCTTTTTGTTTTTTTTTCTCTTCTAAATTTGTTTTATTTCTTTTGTAAATATGGCACTTGGTTTTTTTTTTGTGTAGAAGTAAGGAATCAACTTTTCTGCCGGATCTAGATAGGAAAAGTTTTAAGAAGTGAGAAATTTGGCAATCTTGACAAGCTAATAACAGGCTTTTGTTGATCTCGCAGATTAGTTCTAGGAAGTTAGGACCCTGTGAAGGAGAGAACATGTTGTTGTGACAGATTGCATTTGGGCATATTTAAGGTAGCTGAGTGAGTTTTTATTATAGAAAAAAGAGGGTTAAGAGCAATAGTCTAAAACCTTTGTATAATATTATACGTATTCTTTGATTAATAAAAACAGAATTGCTAAAAAAAAAAAAAAAAAAAAAAAGAAAGACACAATTCTTTTAGACTTTTTTGAATTAAGTCTTAAAGAGTTAGATTTATATATTGATGCTTTATAACAAGTTTATAAAATTCTCTTATTGACTAATTATTTAACTGATTGTGTTATTCTAGTTGTAGCTGATTGGCCCAAGCAAGTTTTTACATACATACTATTATTCTTCGTTTACTTAATTATAAAGATGATATACCAAATAGCATACTTTCTTTTGTTCCAATTATTAGCATTCTTCATATTTATCTAAATCTATTTGAATTTATACTAAAGATCCATTAGGATTTTTTTAATATAAAGTATCAATATATTTTTAGTACAAGTAGAGTATTTAGCAAAACTCCAAGCCTGTATCGAATATTCGTTCTTTTAGAACTAATAAAGGGAGCTTGAAAAAATATTAAACCAATTGTATTAGATAAGTTTGATAAGTATTGTAAAGATACTGAGTTTTTATTTTTGTTTGAATTATTAGATAATACAGTACTAGTCGGATTAGATATATATTCAACTTTATTTTAATTTGGGAATTAGAATTCATATATCAAAGGCATATTTCAGACATGGTGTATTTTTTTGCAATTTGAAAGGTGTAACTATAACAAAGCACTTTTAATATTTCTTTTAGATATATTCTATTGGGGTCAAAATAATTATTTGATATTAAATATATTAAAAGATTATTTAGTTAAATTTACAGATTATTTCTGTTAAGAATATGTATAGCAGGATATGACTACAGATTTTATCTTGTGATATCCTATATCTTTCTAAAATAGCCAAGATTGTTGATGCCAGGAAAACTATTAATAGATTTGAAGATATGTTTGTTGATTAAAAAAAGTTTATATATGTAGATAAAAATTATTTGGCTTTATTAACAAAAAAAGCAGAGATGTTTCTTTTAGTAACATTTATCAAAAGCTTAGTTAAAGCTCTATTGTTAGGGGACAGAGTGAAAAAGTTACTTACAAGCTAGCATTGTCGAACATTACTATGGATAAGAAACAAATATTATTAGAATTCAGCAGCATGCATTTGTCAGTATATAACAAATACAACCATTGTTATATGTTACTATGCAACAGAACAGGTAAAAGCTCTATAGTTATTACATGTAGTTATGAATACTATGAGAGCTGTTTCAATATTTTATTAAATGAAAAATATTATTATTGTAAAGATATTCTTAAATTAGGTATAAGAAATAATGTTTCTTTTTTTCTTTCATAATTGAGTAAATTAAATAAGAATAAATTGAATCTGAAGGAAATAATTGAAATTAACAAAGATAGTTCACAAAATCAGATAATATTAAATGAAGATAATATATTGGAAGTACTTTGAAAAGATAAGCAAGTATTACCAAGGGTGAAGCAAGCTTATTTTGTAACACTTAAAAAAATTTTAAATATTAATAATGTAAATTTTTAGCATATTTTTTTCAATATAACCTATTTTTATTATTTAATAAAAAAAAAAGTATTTATTTATTTAAGAATTTTAAGTATTTGTTTTTGTAAATAAATATAATTTATTATATAATTATTATATAATTATCAAAAAATTATACATATATAAAAAGAATTTTGCTTGTAATCAATTAATTATTTATTACTACAAAAATAATTTTAGCAAAGTTCTTGAATAACTACAGCTAATTCTAATCACATAAATAATCATTTATCTCTACATGATGTGTATAACCATATATGTTCATTGTAATTATTTGTATACCATCTAATCTATTAAAATAAATTAATTCGATTACATCTTCACGTTCCATAGCTATAAGTTGAAACTCTTTAATATAGTTATTGACATTTTTGTTTCTACTTGTCTATTTTTGTATTATTTTTCTGAGAGTTAAATGTTTGTCACCAAGCTTCGGATGTGTTATATTATTTGAAATTTGCATATTTTCTATAATTTTCTTTTGAAACCCGATTTATCAAATACTAATATATAAACCTTTGTAGAATTTTGAGTCAATTCATATATTTTGAAATTGCCATTATTTTATTGTATATAACTGCAAACTTATTAAACATGTTAATATAAATTAAAATTGAGCAGAACAAAAAACAAAGATGTCTATAGTAAAAAGAAACTAGTATACTTAGCTATTAGTAAAGATAAAAGCATTGGCAGTTTGTATATTTGAATCAGTAAGTTGGATATTGTAATAACAGTGACTATATAACATAGTTGCGGCTATATTTAAAGCAAATTATTTGAAATATAAACAGTTAGAAGCAAATTAATAATAAAGAAATTTAACTTCAGAACTTACTAACACTAATATTATAATATATTATAAAATTCTTGCATTCTTATTGGTCGACTTGGCTCTGAGTTAGCTCTGAGTCATGATTTTCAGATCTGAAAGGCTTGTATAATAATAATTGTCCACCATGCTAGTTGTAGTAGTATACAGGCTTGAGATACTTATTTAATGTAATAGAAATAGCTATATAGCTTAAGATATGAACCTCTAACAAGTATACCAAGTAGAGATTCATAGGCAGACTTTTGTTTAATTGGCTAATATAAATCAATTGCCCAGGTAACTTATTTATATACTTTAAAGTACTTTTTGATATTGTAACATTTTACAATAAAAATTGTCACAAAAGCTATTTTTCATTTTAAACGAACATCAATATTCACTAAAAAAAATAATCTCAAAATAATCTGTAATTTGACTGACTTTGTTTAGAAGACAAAGTATATATACTGTTTATTGGACCATATTGTAGAGTAAAGGTAACTGGAAACATTTTCATCTAAAGCTATTTTATTACGTTAAATTTAGATAAACTTTTACTTTTAACTGTTTAATTTGAATAGGTACAAGTTCTTAGTAGTGGAAGATCTGAGCTTAATATTTAAATTTGGTCAGTTCTTGTAGTGCATTTTGGCTTGTCAATCATATATTAATAGTTGTAGTTTATGTATTGTATGTAGATCTTGTATATAGATTTTTTAATGAGTTTGGGTTTATTAGTAATAAATATCACATTTACCTGCTTTATGCATATCTATCTATTCTCTAAATATAAGTTTTTTTTTTTTTTTTTTTGGTATTATGGTGGCTTTCTT
>CAJVPU010001736.1:0-12110 GCA_910591775.1 Dentiscutata heterogama | reverse complement strand
TTTAATCTTTCTGAATAGCTTGTCTAAAATACTTGCTAACATTAAACCAACTTCACCATCAATTCTTTCATATCTTTGAGTTATTGTAGCATCTATCTTCTTACGCGTAGCTTTATCTATTTCAACTTTTTCTTGCACCCGCATTGCTTTCCAGCACACTTTTGCACTGCATACCCACTTATACAATGTCTCTTTTTCATATATTTTACAACTCAGCCCAGGTATATCTGCTTGGTGCATGTTATTAATCTGCTCAATCTTTTTACTAAGCATCTCAATATCAATCGACTGATCCCCATCAGTTGCAAATCTCTTAACCATCTGGATTATTTTACCTAGTTTAACTGTGCTTTTGTGCAACTTAGTTGGCTTGCATTTTCTTGTTCTATTGTTTGAACTGCTAGATACTTTCTTCTTCAGAATATTTTTATCTGCTGCTCTCCAAATTGCACCTGCTATAATGTCCCAAATTAAATTGAGTTTGTCAGGTGTAGACAGAGTCCAACATCTTGTGAGTGCTCGATTGTCTACAGTTAGCTTTACCAGATCTTCTTGATACTGTTTCCAATCCTCTTTTGTTGCTTCATTGTACAGGTGCAATTCGGAGAGCAGCAGATAAAAATATTCCGAAGAAGAAAGTATCTAGTAGTTTAAACAATAGAACAAGAAAATGCAAGCCAACCAAGTTATACAAAAGCACAGTCAAACTAGGTAAAATAATCCAGATGGTTAAGAGATCTGCAACTGATAGGGATCAGTCGATTGATATTGAGAAGCTTTGTAAAGAGATCGAGTAGATTAATAACATGCACCAAGCAGATATACACCTGGGCTGAGTTGTAAAATAGACGAAAAAAAGACATTGTATAAGTGGGTATGCAGTGCAAAAGTGTGCTGGAAAGCAATACGGGTGCAAGAAAAAGTTGAAATAGATAAAGCTACGTGTAAGAAGATAGATGCTGCAATAACTCGAAAATATGAAAAGATTGATGGTGAAGTTGGTTTAATGTTAGCAAGTATTTTAGACAAGCCATTCAGAAAGATTAAAATAGATCGAGTATTAGAAAAAGAAGATGGAAAGTGGATGATTTATAACGAAACAGATGAGGTGCTTCTGAAGACATCAGTACACTTTCAAAAGCAGTTCAAAGAGAGAGAAGTGTGTGAGGATAGAGAAGTGCTTGAAGAATTCTATACACCACTCAAGGATATAAAAGAGGAGTGGTATGTTGAGCTCGAAAACGAAATCACACTTGATGATGGTTAGCAGCGATCGAAAAAACCAAAAACAAAACTGCACCTAGAGCTACTAGAATCAGATATACATTAATCAAGAATGCCAGTATCAAAGTTCATAAAATATTTTGAAGATTCGCAAGCTTGTGCTTAACAGAAAGTAGAATTCTAGATAAATGGAAGCTCGTACAAGTATACCCAATTCCAAAAGACGAAAACTGGGGTTTTCAACTTCACAATATTAGGCCAATCACCTTATTAGAGACATTTAGAAAGTGCATCACCCGATTATTAACGAAGAGAATAGCTAAAGTTTTTGTAGAAAATGAGGTATTGTGTGGCACGAACTATGCAGGATTGCCAGGTTGCTCAACAGAGAAGGCAATCAACTTAGTTGAGATAGTAGTAGAAGATGCTCATGAGAGTAAGAAGGAGTTGTGGTTAATGCTTTAAGATATGAAGAAGGCGTATGACTCGGTGTTATTAAAAACACTTCATGCTGCATTATGCAGAGTTAAGCTACTATCCAAGATAATTAGTTTTATTATCAAGCTGTTTAACGAAAAAAGAGTCAAGATAATTACCAAGTTTGGTCTTACAGAAGAGTTTGAGGCAGGTGACGGTATTGAACAAGGGGAGACGATATTACTGCTAGTGTGGTGGATATTTTATGATCCATTGCTAAGATAACAAGAAACTAGGGTATGAAGTTAGTTCAAGTTATATAGTAGATGTAGATTTGCAGATGAACAGCATAGATATTAAAGCATTAAGACAAGCAGCAGTTGCATTCGCTAATGATACAACTTGGATTGGTAGAAACAAAGCGCAAGTTGCACAAATAATGGAAATAGTATAGAGGTTCTTTAAGTTCAATGATATTCGAATAAACGGTGCAAAGTCCAAACTTATAGTGATTAATTTGAAGTTAGAAAAGAGTGAAAGATGAATTAAGGTAGATGGGCACAAGTTACAGGCTGAAGAGAAGAGAGCGCTAACACGGCTTTTGGGAGTTTGGATAAGTGCCAATTCACGTGAAACCTTTGTAGTTAAAAAGGCAAAGGGTATTGTGGGTCATTTTGTAAGGACATTAATGTGTAAAAGCCTATCTATCAGCCAACTAGTTTATGTAAACAATATGTGTATTGTGCCAAAATTAGCTTATATGTTACAGGCAATGAAAATAACTAAAGCAAGCATAGATAGGATATACTAGCCAGTAGTGCGACTAATTAAAAACAAGATAGGTTTGCCAGCAACAGCAGGCAATTATATAGTGATACATCAAGGGTTAGGCCGTTGCAGATCCTTGAGTCAGGAATTATTTAGCAAACAAGTAGTATGTTTGCAAAACAGGCTTAACAGATTAGATCAAGTAGGAAAGATGACACGTATAAGACTAAACAAGGAGTACATATTGGCAGGGTTAGTAAAAGAGAGTTGGCCGAAATCTCAAAATCATTGTCTCAAAAAGATCTTGAAGAACAATCTAGCAGGGTCAATTTTAGTTAAAGCAAATGAGCTAGGTGTTTCGATCCATGCTAATACTGAAGAGTAGCAGGATTATGGCACAGGTTCAATATTAGTTGAAGTAATAGGAGAGGAAATCTATAGTGGATACTATAGCAGTATTAGAAGCTTTAACTTGTTCTACATAAATCAGTTGCTAGATATAACAGGTACGAGGATGATAACATGGAATAAGCTTCGCGCATTAAGAACAAAGACATTGAAAGGACACAAAGCGAAATGGTTTAGCATAATAGAGAAGAAGGTAATTCGGTATATGAAAAGTAGAGAGATAATTGACCATTTCAAGTTGTCAGAGGAGAATCTGATGTTTATGCAAACAAATGCAGGGAAGTTGTCTGACAATCGAAGATGTCGTGAGTGGGTAATCATTAACAAAGAGAATTCAGAGTCAATAGTTGGTAGAATAAGGAAGAAAAGAAAGTCACAGGTGTTAGTTGACCACTGCGGACCTGAGACTTCAACCTATAGTAAAGGTATTTTGAGAAAGTGCAAACGTTGTAAGTTGAGTCAAATAGATGGGATCGATATGTGCCAACAATGGGTGAAGAGGAATAGGGTGTTAGGAGCAATCCCCAAGATAAATACTGTTGACGAAGGGAAGGTGCCATTGCTGCTAAGAGAGATCAAAGGTTATAAGTCAGAGAGTGGTGGTTTAACTAAGAGAAAAAGTGAAGGAGAGATATGTAGTATAGTAATAAATGACTCTTATGAAAAAAGTTTAATTATAGAGCAGGGTTTTGATCAAGAGCTTGAGGTGCTGTTGATACAGCAAGTGGAGGGAAACTTTAGTAGAAATTTAGATAGTAGTGTATATTATACGGATGGGTCTTTGATTAGAAGTAGTGTAGATTGTAGGATGGGTGCAGGATGGGTGCAGGTAGACAAGTTGGAGGAAAAGGTACTTGAGGAGGGAAAAATCAGAGTTGGGAAATGGCCATCGTCAACAAAGGCCGAGCTAGTTGCAGTGTTAATGGTAGTGTTGACAGCTAGGTGCAGAAGTGAGGTTGTAGTCAAATTAGATAGTGCTGTGGCAATTTCAAGTCTGGAGGACTCAATGATGCTAACAGATATAAGAGTGTGGAGTAAGAAACAGAACACTAATTTAGTAGTGAAGATTAAAGATATATGTAGGTCAAAGGGTATAGTCCTTCAGTTGGTTAAAGTAAAAGCACATAACAAGGTAAAATAGAATGAAAGAGCAAATCAATTGGCTAAAGAAGGTGCTCGCTTAAATTGGTGCTCAATATTACTCTTGGAGAAAAATCGTCGTAAAAGATTTTCAGTTTATCTCAACGAGACACTAGTAGAAGTTACAACAAGAAAACTAATCAAGACGTTGATGAGTTTCAAAACTGGTGCAGAGTGGCACAACTCAAATGCTATCAGGTCATATGAGAGTAAAGCAGACTTAAATCGTAGCTGGAAGGTGCTATGGCGACAGAATAAGAAAGCAACTGGAATTAGATGCAAGTCACACATAGCTAGCAGGAAGATAGCCTTCCAAATTAAGTGTATCAATAACAGTTTACTAGTTTTGACGGTACTGAGGAGAAGAAAATCTGAAGTATACATAGACGATACATGCATAAGTTGTAAGTGTGCAAAAGAAGATTCTGACCATCTAGTAGAGTGTACGGGATATACCAATTACTGGGGTACTGTAGAGGAGGTTGCATGCTTACTCGCATGGAAGAAGTTAGACCATGCACATAAGCGGACAATATTTGTTGAGAGGTTTGGTCTAGTAATTGGTGGTGCTACAACTGAGAAGAGGTTCAAGCGGAGAAGAGACTACATAAGAGGGCTTATACCTGATGATGCGGTGGCAGAATTGTTAGATTTGGAGCTACCTAAAAAGACTGTAAACCTGGCACTTGGCAGTTATGCAGCACTTGCGAAAAGTAGTTTTCTCAATAAAATTTGGCGAATCAGATGTAACGCAGTTGCTGAGTGGGAAAAGGAAATTGGTATAGATATAGCGATAAAGAGAAGTAACCTGAAAAGCACCGTTAGAGAGGGTGTCGTTACCGATAAAAGTCCAACATCGAGAGTCAGGAAAAACAAGAGTAAAGGTGAGACGAGCGGTGTAGTTGAGTCAACAAGTAAGGTGAAGGAAGCAGAAGTTATGCAGTTGTTTGAGGAGGGTGTTGCTGAATGGGTTGAGAATGGTTCAACCCCATTTTGGTTTAGTTCTTGATAGAGCTGGCAAGGTCTTCCAACCCACATGTGGGTTGGTGCGACAAGTCGCATCTGGGTGCACATGATGTAGCCGGGTAATGCCGGGCTTGCAATTTTTAATTAGATATTATTAGAGATCGAAACTGTGTTTTTAGTCTAATAGTAATATAATTTGTATTTGAGCACCGACAAGACTGTCAAAGAATTAAAAAAAAAAAAATTTTGGCATCTATTCTTTTGCTAAAAAAATTAGATAATAAATAATACTTCTTTTATGTAAAATTAAAATAAATAAAAAAATTATTAAATTTAATAAAATATTTGCTAAAATATATATATATAGAAAGATATATTCATAACACCGTATTATATAACACCCTATACTAACTCTATACTATATTTCAAAAATATATCAAATAAATGGGATCGGGTATCTTAAGTAAAAATGTTCAGGATTTATAAAAACCTCACAAAAATTAAAATTAGAATCTTATATCTAATATATATTATATTATATAAAAAACACTTATATATCTTAAAGCTACACTCTAACCTTAATCTAATTCAAACTTAAACTATATAAGGTGTTATAATAACATGGTGTTATAAATATAATATTTCTATATATATATATTTTAATATTAGGGGTATAGCACCTGCCCCAGACTTTATTTAATACTTAAATGATTGACATATGATAGTGCCAATATATAAGTTAAGTCAATAGAAATTAAGCAAATATTTTTTAATAAATTTTTTTAAAACTTTAAATCAGAATAACTTAACAGTCAAGGGACATGTCCTATTTGATGATTTTCATTAAGTAAATTTTTGTGTAATATAAATCATCATAACTTTCTTTAAAGAATAATTTAATAACAAAGTTCTAATTAATATTTAGATTTTAAATAGGCTTACTTTTTGAGTTTTATGCTTTTTTTCTATATAAAAAAAATATACCTTTATTTTAACTTATATAAAATAAAATCAGTCAAAAAAATGACAATTTTTTTACTTCAAAGTTTAAAATTTTCATCTAAATACTGCTTATACGGGTCTAATTTTTTTTGTTATAAGCGCAAATAAGAAGCGTTACAAGTTTAATTATTGAAGCAAAGACACTTTACTTATAGCATCTGGATAATTACTAGAAGGTACTTTTTTATAAGGTAGATTCGGAATTAATTTAAAGTCGATCATAGCTTTTTTTATTTTTAAATTTTGTTTTATAGCTTTTTATTAAGGTTAAAAGAAAATTCTTTATTAAAAACAACAAACAAAGGGTCTAAAGCTAATAAAAAATTTTACTTTTAAATCTTTATTTCTTAGATTCTATAAAGATGAACGAATTTTAGATCGATGTGAAAGTTTGTTGAACTTCTGGTTGAACATTAGGATTTTAGTAAAATTATACTTTAATTATGCTTTTTTATTTATAAATAGATACTAACATTGCTTTATTTAAGCATTTTATATTTATTATTATTATAGTAATGTCTAACTCTTTCATCATCCCAATCTGAAGAGACTTTTTCAAGTTTTAGCAAGACATTCGCAATTTTAGCTTCAGTTAATTGCTTTTCACGTACAAACAACTGAGAAAGTATATCCCTTTCTTCTTGTGTAGTAACACAATATATCTGTTTTGAAAGCTCAGATAATGATATCGCTGTGAAGTTTCATGTTAAATAATTGATTGAGCAGGTATTGCAATAAGGTTACTTTTTTGTTTTTTTTATGCTTTCAAGTTGGGCATAAGTATACCTATTTATGTTTTGCTCACGACGTCCAGAAGTTACTCGAGGTTTAGTTTTGTATACATTTTGTATAAGTATTTGCTTAAAGCGTAATTTACTAGTCTCATAAAGAGAGATAATTTTTTCAATACCTATTTCACTAATATCTGGTATATTTTCAAACAAAAAATATGTTTTAGGGTATAGACAATTAAAAGCCGACGATAATTTTGTAATTAAAGACCAAAGTGAATCTTTACGCAACTTGATTGCACGATCACTTTGAACTACTACAGTATCATCAATATATTCTGCAAGAAGTATTGATAAATGATTTTCTTCACTTTGGACTGCTTGAATTTTTGATATCATAGTCTGCTGATCGGTAAGATTACCAGTAATATTTTGTTTAGTATATTTTATACCATATATTTCAAATACTTTGTCAAAAGCAAAATAATGTCCTTCCCTTGTAAGATTTACTAAGCATACTGTTTGTAATAATGTTTGTAGTTGTGGATCATTATAGACTTGAGCCAAGAAATGCGCTACGGAGCTTGCATACTTAAACTTTCCAGCCACAGGAAAGAGAGGTGCAAATATAGCTAAATTTGCTATTTGCATCCTATAATTTCCTCTTCTAATTCTAATTTTGTAACCTATAAAATATCCTGTCCAGTGAAAAAAGAGAAGTCATACTTTTATTAAGTTATTATTTTCACTCAAAATATCATTCATAGTTATTTGTCTATTTTTAACATATTGATGTAGTGAAACACCAACGGTGATCCAAATTAATTCTAAAACACGACATGTTGCTCAGTAATCTATTACATGCTCAAACTTGTCTAGATATCGTACTCCAAGAGTTGCCGCAATATTAAATATTTCATATCCAGAGAATATTGTAATTAAGGTATAGCACATATCTTTAGATGTATGCCATTGTCCCAAAAGAAGTCAGACATCATCATGAGTTTCCTTGTAAGAAATTAATCTCCCAAAAATAGCTTGGTCATATGTGATATATAGACGATTATCACCATTACAGAGTAAATCATCGCAGTACATTTCACACGCTGTATGGACATTATCATTACAGTTAGGTGGATCACCAGGTTTCAATATTACAACATTTGGTGGTGAGATATTACAACCAACAGGTATTTGTTTAATAATTTCTGAATGTATATCTTCCATATCAAAGTCATTTATGTAGATTTCTAACATTCTATTAAAAATCATTTCATATATCATTAAAAGGTTGTTGGTGGTTAAAGATTCACCAAACAGTGGTTGATCAATGGCTTCTTGGTCTCCATGTAAATCATAAGAGGTAGGTAAAGTAAATTGAAAAACTATTCTTAGTGTTGCATGAGAAGTTTCTCTAGTAATATCAAAAATGTTTTCATATGAAAACATAGAAGCTTTGAAATCGATGTTATTAATTACTACCAGATTCCAAATATTTGGTCCTTCAATTAGGTTTTTTCTAGAATTTGTATTTAGTGTCCTGAATCTTTCAAGTTGATTTTCATGTCATTTAGTGTATAAGATAATAGATGCAGAACAAAGAATCTCTTGTAAGTATGGTAACAGATTGGGCTTTTGGCATAATGACGATATGATGTGCGAAAGCCAGATTTTTTTCCCAGGAAAAGCAATAGTAAATAACATAGAAGTCATTAAAGTGGTAGTTTTTGATATCTGATTTGTGTCAAGGGATTTTTGAAGAAGTCCACGTTGAATTCTTTTAGTGTCAACGACCTTTAGTTTATGTTGATAAAGTACCATGAGGAGTGCTTGAAAGAAGCTACGAATAACATTAGATAATGCATCAAAATAGTTTTCATATAAGCTTGGGTTTTCTAATTAATCAATATTTTCTTTAATTACAGAATGTAAATGTAAAACTTCTCTTCCTAATTTTTCTCCTATTACCGAAGCCTTTATTGAAGTTATGTGGAATTTTCTTTTAGATAAGTTCAATTCAATATTATTTATTCTCATTGCTATTTTAACAAGTAGCTTGCTTGGAATTTCTGACGAATCAATCGCCATATCACTAACCGTATTACTAAATATAGATACAAATATCTTGGATAAAAGCCTATTTTGTAGCTCTTGATTATCCAATTTTGCTATTGAGGTTAACCATTTTCCAATAAGTCTTAGGGCATCACCTGTATCATTGTGATGTTTCTCAAGTTCAGCACATGACATAAATGCTATAGCTAATTTTTGTTTATACAGTCTTATATGCAAATATCCACCATGCTGCTGGAAACATTCTGAGCAAATATAATGTGCATGACACCCCGAACAAGACTTTAGTAAAATAGATCCTTCAATAAACACAGGACACTTATGAATGCCAACACAAGGTATTTGAATATTATGTCTACTAACATTCTACGAATGCTTTTCACAGCTGTTTTCACAACTAAAAAAGTATTTTTTCTTTTTACAAAAAAGACAAATATGAAAATAAAGAATACTTCTCTCAACTGAGCGTTTTTGTTTCATGCCTATGTCGTGAAGCTGATTTTGATCAAAAATAAAATGAGTATAGCATACACCAAGTCGATTGAGTATATGTGCGTCATCTTCCCATATACCTGCTGTTTGTTGGAATCTCTGCAAATTTGTTGTGCTATTGTCTCAAATATTTTCAACTGTATGCGCATCTATTTCCCACGTCCCTATCAACTGTCGAAGTCATCATAGATTTGTTGTACTATTACAGCATTTTATCTCACCATCAATAATGTCTACAACTACACATGATGTTAAACTTGAACTCTTTGCGGAAGTATCTTTAATTTCATATCTGTTTCGTCAAGTTCATCCTAGTTGATATCTTTTATTTCATAACTTTCTTCAAGTTCCTCTACGTAAGTATCCCAGTTAACATCTTCTATTTCATCACCATCATTTAGTATGATTCTAGCATTCTCAAGAGTAACTTGGTCGATGGTGAAAACTTCTTCATAACTTTTTTCGGGAGCATTACATTCCTCTACATAAGTGATTTCAGATTCAGACATTTTGTAAAAATATTATTTTCACAGACAATTACTATATATTTTATATAGAAATATTATAGGTTAAATGAATGCAATCTGATCAGATTACGTTTATTGTGAAGAAACTAAAAGTTTATATTTTGACAAAAACTGATATCTTGAGTGATGAGGCATATTTATAACCTTTATTTCTTTATATATTTTCTAGTATTCTTCTATATTTACATTTAATTTATACTAATTAAATATTTAATTTATGCAATAGACAAAATAATACAATGATTCTATCAATGTTTCAGGCTAAGTTATTTTTTAATTTCAAAAAAAAGAAAAAAATTAATTTAAACAAATTACACAACCATGTTAATTTTAGATTCTAAATCTTGAAACAGGTTTACCAAAGTAAAATAAGTTTCATTGGGTTGAATATTTTAAAACATGAAACTATGTCCGAATGCAAAAGAGAAATTATACTTTGAATTTGAAACCTTTGTCAGTAAAAGCGTTTTGCCAAGCTAAACATTTAATACTTCTTTATCAGAGAAAGGGATTATACAATATATTAATTAGCAAACAACAAAATTTTAATAAAATAAACTGAAATATATTTTTGTAGTAGTTTTTATTAATTTAAACCCTTTATTTAAAATAAAATATATATTTAATACATAATATATTTTTTGTTCTACTTTATGCCTTTGTCTACTGTGCTTTTGTATACCTTGTCTACTATGCCTTTGTTAATTATTGTCTTTGTTACTTATCAGTTATCACTATTGTTAAATATTGCCATTGTTAAATATCGCCATTGTTACTTATCACCATTGTTACTTATTGGCATTGTTAAATATCGCCATTGTGAAAGTTGAATATCATCCAGAAATGCTACACAATCGGCGTAGTGCAACAATTCAATTTTTAAATATGTTGAATTTCACGACTTGACAATAAAATTGTAAAAAATAAAATTTATCTGTTATTAAATTTATTTTCTAGGATAAAAAAATATAAGCGACTAAAGAATTACCATAATAAACTAGCTTGAATTTAGGATCTTCAAAACCTTGAGTAGAAGTATTGCACCTTAACAAACTTCTCCTTGACTATTAAATCCATTAATTGCCATCATTATTTCTGGCTCTAGTAATTATCATGCTATATATCTAAATTCATATTGTGTTAAAAAAGTAAATACTAGCCATGTTGTAGAATGAACAAATAATAAAATTAAAAAATACTTAGCTAGAGATACTATTAGCAAACTTCCAGCCAACACATCACGTCTCAATCAAGCTTCTACACTATTCTTCATGCACCTATACCTATATCTATATCTTCAGTCTTGTTCTGCTTCAAAACCAGTTAAGGCTTTTCATAGTCCTGCTAGTAAAACTAGCTGCTGGCAAATTATAATGATTTTGCAATATCTCCAATGCTAGTTTTGAATCGACCAACCCTAATTCAAACTCAAATCAATGTGGTTAGTGAATTGGTTAACTTTATTCATTAATATGCCTTGTTATTTCTAATAATAATTAACAAACTTCATGAAAATAGTAGTTCTTACTATTGCGTACATTGTATTGCAAGATCCACATCATAACCAGCTAGACAATTTATAGCTCTTCGACATCACATAAAGTAATCTCTTTAAAAGGGCTTCTAGTAAAATAAGCTTATACGTTGTTGTTGAAATTGGCTTAACTTTTTCTAAAACTCTGAATTTGTTGAGAATGAGAGTTGTACAAGTTAGTAAGAGCTAAACTGGGCTCTTGGGGAAATAGTTGTCTTGAACTTGATTAGATCTATTTATATATTACAGGGGTTCAGATGCTCAAGCTTCATGCGAAGATTTTCAGCGATCTAAAGAAAAATTAAGAGTTGAGATTTTTATAATTCTATAAAGAAACACTTCAAGTATATTTTTGACTTAAAAAGCTATAGATGTTTTGTTTCACAAACATGGGGTTGTCATAGAAGAAACCTTTTGCGAGTATGAAATTTTAATATAAAAATTAGATAATCAACATTTGATTTACCATATGAATAACATTTCGAACCCCTATAAATGGACATGTCCCTTGACTGTTAATAAAAACTTAATTAAATTTATCAAATTTTTTTTTAAACTAATTTTAAAAGTGTATAAAAATTATTTAAAAATATTTTTTTTAAATTTGATTACGTTTTTGTTAAATTATTGCTTAAAGTTATAAAAAATTTTTATTATAAAAAATTTGCTTGATTTCTATTAACTCACCCCTATATATACATATTATATATAAAAACTAGAACTAGAATATCAAGTTATACAAACTATTTATCTATAGCTAAAACCCACTAGAGCTTTTTTGTACTTCTACTATATAGCTGATCTGGATTTGTACTTTTCTCTCTAACT
>CAJVPU010001735.1:0-12111 GCA_910591775.1 Dentiscutata heterogama | reverse complement strand
CTGATTGGCTAGTTTGAACAAACAGACCAATCAAATTCGTTATTGAGTCCATTGAGGTAGGTGCTTGAGAACGCCCTTTATAAAAGATTTAAATAAAATTCATAATGCAGAATATATTCATGCAGACTTTTATAGAAGTAATATTTGCAAGATGAACAGTATCAATCTTATATCTCAGATAATCTAGGATTGCCTAGAAAATATAATGAAAATAATTCAAAAGGTTGTAATTACAGAATCGTGCCCTATATCACACTAGAAGTTTTATCAGATCGGTTTATGAAAAGGTTGTTATTTATGGTTTGGAGTTATTGTATTAGAGATGCCAACTGGGCAAAGCCTTTGATGATTTGCAATAAAGATTGGTTTTAAATTTAGGCCTGGATCTGCTTCCGGGACTCCGGATTACTTATTAAGTTAGCTAAGCAATGTATGGATTCAGATCCACAAAGTTAATGAATGGAATAAACATATGAAGGATTCAGGTGTTACAAATGACGCAGATGAAATTTAAAGCAATTAAATAGCCAAAGCATTAGCGATTCAGAATTAATTTATTTCAAAAATAAATGGGAATTTTAAAAAAAAACTATTTCAATTTTGAAAATTTGATATCAGAAATAAAATTGAATCTTTTTTTTTTGAATTATTATCGTATAAAAAAAATAGAATCCATAGATCACTTATTTAAAACAAATATGATCACTAATTTTATTCAAATCGGAAACCTGATTATTAATTCTGAATCACCCTATTGCCAATTATTATCAGAACATTCTGATTTTTATGTCTACTAGCAGAATAATCAATACTCAAAAAATATTAGTAATTAAAGGTACTTATTAAATTAATGAAATACTGTATTAGCAACTTTACTAAGCAAATATATCGATTCTGTTTAGTAAGTACTATTAAGTTTATGTTATCCGACAAACTCATATGATCATGAAAAAAATTTCTTTTTGCTATTTTTTCATGTGTTACGATGTAATTATGTATATTTCAATTTTCAAATTAAAACTCAGCGAGCGACTCCCTACCAATCATGATGCCGGATAACACCATTATTGGGAAATTACCGTTATTCGACAATTTTTGCCCAATAATGTATACTTATCGGGATTCTTTTTATGTTATTATTATTGTTTTTTTTTTTATAAATTGGTCTAAATCGTCTATGTAAATTACTTTAGGGCTGGTGATTGACGTCACTACCCCGCAGCGGGGACGACGAAGATTTTCTGCGGGATATTTGTTTATTTTTAAAAACAAATCAGAAAATCATCGTCCCTGCCCCGCAGTTACTGCAGCACATATTGTGCTCGAGTTGTTACGTTCGACAGATAGTTTGAGTTTTTAAAAAAATGCAATAAATGTTTGCGCTATACGAATTTTTACAATTTATTATATTACATCATAAAAATTTTGTGACTATTAATCTAATTAATATGATAATGTCAGAAAATCAATAGTATAATTCATATATGTAAAAACAATACTTTAAAATAAATCATAGAAGTGCTGAAGGGGTTTTCCTAGGCCATTCCCCATATACCGTATAACCATTGCTATCGCTGAAATGGAGTGACAAATCCGATTAGACGCTTTTTTAAAGTCCAGAAATCGGAGTTATTTCGCGGGTAACACAAACCAAAAAAGGAAATCAAATTTTGTAAATAGTGCGTAAGATAGAAGTTTAGGATTAGGACGTTAGGGTTGTAAGCATTAGCGATAAGTTGAGTTTTTTATATGTAAAATTTCATCCCCGTTATTTTTTATTAGTCCACAAAGGCCGATTTAAACACTAGTTTTTGAGTATTTTCGCTTTTTTTTCTTTTTTTCTTCTTTTGCGCGTGTTCGGATTCTATCCTTTTTAGAGGTTTGTATTACCCGCGCAAATAAGTGGATGCACAGTATCGGTATCATTATGCACAGTTGACGGTCAATTGTATTATCGTGCAACGTATATGCATATGTTTTTATTTCGGAGCTCTAAACCTTGGTACACCAAATGATGTACGTAGTGATTTACTATGATAAGTTTCAGGTTTTCACTCAAATGAAATCGGCAACCGCTGTATCGTGCTATGCGTGCTGAAACCATGCGTTTAATGTTAAGTGCTCACGTTAATCGTGATAATAATTAAAATCCAATTGTAAGCTACAAAAAGGTTTGTCTTCGTGATTATTGCAAATACTGTAATGACATCCGGAAAGCTATTATATTTGAGAAGAATTTTGTTAAAATAAATAAAATGGAAAAATTAAAATTGACAGTTCAACTACTAATAACGAGAAAGAATCAGGCTTACCGAATAATTGATTGTAGGGGCAATTAATTGCAACTTTTCAAGCTCAATTAATTGATTGGTGGCGCAGTCACAATTAGTCAATTAATTGCAATTTTTACGTAATTAGATTAATGTCATATATTCACCACTCCTACTACGATATGATTTTTGATTTTTCGCTGTTTAAAAGATCAGGTTACACCAGTGAAAGAAATTTGAATTTAATTGCAATTAATTGCAATTATTTCGTCATTAATTGTGTTTCAATTAATTTTATAATAATTTTAATTGATTTTAATTGTATGACATATAGCAAAAATTAATTTTAATTGATTTTTCGGCAGGCCTGGAAAGAATCGTATCTCATAAACCCTGCGAGGTCTGACTATTGATTATAACTTTTATGGAAATTTGAGCTTCTGCAATGGAGTAAATAAATAATTAATACATACGTACCTTTTTCAACAAATTTGGTATTATTCGGAGAACTTATTTCCATTTGGTTAATCGTATGGCGGACCAGATTTTCTGAATATATTACTGATAAGAATTTGTTGTAAATTCATGCTATATAAACCGCATCATATAAAGAGGGTTTTAGATTTTTCCTTAAGCGAAATTAAAATATACTTCGAATCCATAAGCTTTCAAAATGCAGACTAATTTCTCTGATGTCTCTGATATGAACCTAGTATCTCCGGTGAATGGTTCAATATTAAATTCAGATATGAATAAAAAACTTTATATAGGAAAAGAGCAAGATAGTAATACTTTTATTAGCACCATGTCTATTGACAACCCAATAAAGAAAATGCATCCAGGAGATTTTGATCCAGAACTATGTGTTGTTCCAAAAGTACGCAATGCAACAATCCACTCATTTGGATCTTCTTTCTTCGGCTTAGGAAACGATCGCATTATTGCCAGATATAAATATTTAAATCCTCAAGTTGATGTAAATGTTTTGAGAAATTGTCTAGAATATAACCCAAAATTTTATAAATGGGCAGGTAATTACTTCGATTTATGTTAAATTTATAATATTTTGGTTTAGTAATGTATTACTTCTATATTACTTCTCTTAGCTTCTGATTTATTTAACGTGATTGATTCAAATGGTAAACGACAAATGATAATTGTTGAATCTGGATCAAGTCCAGCAGGTCAATGTGGAATGCCTTCGTTAAATATAAATAATCAAAGAGAGAATGGATATAAACTCGTGATACAAACTGCATTTAAACAGGCCCTAAAAGATGCTGATCCCTCTCTTGGAGAGATTGCTGTAGTGTACGATAAAGCTAGCAATGAAATGGAAATAACTGGATATGCGGCTGCAATCTCTGAAGAAACTAAAGAAGATGTTTGGACTGTATTCCTTCAAGATGATGCTAAATATGAACAACTTATTAAATGGGAGAATCAAATTATGTATATTAGAGATCAAGATGGAGGTTACTATCAAATAAACACTAATTATAATATTAAAAATTACTTGACTAAAATCAACTATTGCTTTTTATAATTAGTTTGGCATTCTATAAGAGCATGCTTTAAGCATATGGCTTATAAACCTTGGATCCGTTTTCCTCTAAAATCTAAGACTATGGTTTTTAATAATATAATCTCATGCTTAGCTGGAGGTCATAACAAAGTTATGGCAACAAAATCATTTGAATTATTTAATAATGAATTATCTGGAAGCGGCCTTGCCGTTCGTTTTCCAGAAACCATATGTAATGTAAACAAGAGTGAAATTTCTTCATGTATTGAAAAGATGGGAGGCCGTGCAGTGATCAAAGCTCCCTATGGCAGCTGTGGTAAATATTTTTATACAAATTTTTATTTTCAATTTAAAACAAAGTAACAAGCTCTATTATTGTATTTAAATTGTAAATAACGTGGATCTAATTATCTTTTGCAAAATTAGGACAAGATGTCTACATAATTACTAATTCAGAAGAATTAAATAAATTCTTTGATGATAACCATCATTACGAAAAGTTTATTGTACAATCTCTTGTTGAAAATGCACTATGGTCTACAAAATTACATCCTGGAAAATTCTATCATGTTGGTACTGTGCCAGATCGTCATACTCAAATTTTTGTTAATGATTTGAGAATGATGGTATCTGCCGATGAGACTGGATTTCACCCTGTGGTTATTGTTTCACGACGTGCTCGTAAGCCACTACCTACTTATCTACCAAATAATTCTAATTGTAAGTTAATCACTTATATAGCACTCTTTTTTTGTAATGATGTTTTTATATTACACTATTTCTGAATATACATTACATAGTTTTAATAAAAACTATCTTATTTTAAATATAATAGGGAACTCGTGGGAGACTTTTGGAACAAATGTATCTGTTAAATTAGATTCTAAATGGATACCAGAATATGAAAGAATGATTACAATAGACCAGAAAGAGTTTGATATTATTGGATTAGGTATTGATGATTTAATTGATGCATATGTGCAAACTGTGTTAAGTATTGTTGCCATAGATAAAATGTGCCAAAAACTTTTGGTTAATAATGAATTCAATTTTAAATTATATCACACATTGAATCCTGATGATGTCTTGTTAGGAGAGTTGTTATTGTAAATTAAATTGCTAATATTGGAAACTCTAAAATGGCGAGGAAATTGTTTCATTTAACCAACTTCGTGTAACTAAAGTATGGGGTTGGGTAGTTGGTCGAATAAATAGGTTTTGTATACGGGATATACTAGAAGTATAGTTAGCATTTATGTAATTTTAGCGAATACGGCTCGTAGTAAACTCTTTGTAATAAGAGAATACTTTTATATGTAGCAAAAAAAACTTTTTATTTCCCGAGAAGCTAGAATTGTCTTTATTTATAATAAAACTATGTCAACTTTTACATTGTCATAATGAGCTATATAGCCTAAAATCCTGAATGATCTCTTTTGATCGAATCCCCTCTTTAGAGCTTATAGCCTCTTGGAGTAGAAGGACTTTTTAGATGTTTTATTCCTTCTGTCCAGGAAACTCAAATCTGGCATACCAGATTAGATTCACTGAGATCGTGTGGCACGCTATCCGTTGACTTATAATATACATCACACATTAGAGTGTCTAGAATGGTCATTGCAAAATTATTCACTTTTATCTGACCAGAAACCACTGTTCGACATTTTCTATCCGATTTTGAGACCTTTGATTCTAATTACTTTACAGAAACCTATAATTTGTTTAAATATTATTTTAATATAATTAAACTAGTTTTTATAATTATAAAAATATTGTAAAAATGTCTTTATATCTGTTATCTCAATAATATCTTGTTAAATATTTATTAAAATTATAATTTAAAAAAAAATTAATTTCTATGCAAAGTGATACCAAAATTCCGCTTTTCGATGCAGTATTGATCAGAATATCAAAAACGTAATTTTGTGATTTCTGTCTGTCACCATTGCATATTTGTGCAACACAACAAATATCGCGTGATTGAAAACCGATTGGCTAACGTAAATATTTTAAGGTTAGAGGATATGTCGATCATTTTTCATATAATCTGAGTATAGTCAGACCTCCCAAAATGCACGTCGCCGGGACCACCTCTAAAGCGTGCATTTAAGGAGGGCTGCAATTAGAGAACACTAATAAAATCGTGTTAGTATGATAATGTGGCTTTAGTAGCCTTAAATAATAAATTTGATTGGCTAGTAATCACGTAAATGCATTTATAGAGAGGGTTTCTATAAGTGGGCCAGACAGTTGGAGTGCACTTGCAGAATAAAGAACATGCATTTATCTATAAGTCCCACCATGGGCCCGAGCTTATATTATATATTTAGAGGTTGCTGTATTTAGAAAGGGTGTATTTAGAGGAGTCTGACTGTAGTACAATATATTTTTTTTTTAAGTATTAAGGTAACCTCTATAGCTGATGACTTTTTATTAGACAATTAACAATATTTACAATTATAATGAGGGTACAACTAGTCACACATACAACTTTTGGTTATCTATTTAAGTGGTCTGCCTGGGTTTTATACTAGCTATTATTCCTGCAATCTAACTAGAAAATTACCTATTTAAGTTTTCTAGTTTTCACAAACAAGAGAACAACTAGCCATACATGCAACTTTTGGTTGCTTATTTAAGTGGTTTATCCTAGATTTCACACTAGCTACCATACCTGCAATCTGACTAGGAGATTACCTATTTAAACTTTCTGGTTACAACTGGCCCATCATTTTTTGCCTAATCAAAGTTTAACTCACTACTCATTTACTAAATTTTGCATTATCTGTAGATTTCACACCCTATCTAAAACTACTTTATTCTCAAAGTAAACCTAATAAAGCAATACATGTTTCACACATGTATTCACCTGCATGTTTAGTAACTTCTTTCTAACTAGTACCTGTTGTGTTGCCTAGAGGTTCTATATTTGATTTAGTCTCAGTTTGAGTTTAATCAAACTCTAAACTCAAATCAAACTCAAATCAAGTATTTTATAAAATTCAAATTTAAACTTAAACCCAAACACAAAATATTCAAATTCAAACCAAACTCAAACATTATTATAAGTTTGGTCTAAGTTTGATTTGAAATTTGACAAACTTGTTTGGGTTTGAATCTAGATATGTATAAAAAAATTAAGCTGGTTATACTGGTTTGTATATAACTTTTTATAGCATAGCTACTATTAATTATATATATTACATTATTTATGTTAATAAATCACTTTTTTTATTTTAGGGTACTGCTATTTGCACTATGATTTTTACTATTTGCACTATTATAATTCATATATATCACTCTGATTATATTATATTTTATTTATACCATGCTTTTTGTTTACAAATTCTAATAACTTCAAATAAAAATAACTTACAAACTACTTAATCAAATTTAATGAAAATTTTTTTATTTGAATTTTATGGAATCATAGAATTCAAATAAAAAAATTTCATTAAATTTTTTCAAGTGGTTACAAAGATATTCTTGGTCAAAGTTTTGGCAAAATTTTGAAAAAATTTATTATATGATAGGTATTTTGAAAATTCTCAAAATCTTTGATTAAAGATATCTTTGCAACCACTTGATCAAATTTAATAAAATTTTTTTTATTTGAATTCTATGAATTCACAAAATTTAAATAAAAAAATTTTATTAAATTTGATCAAGTGGTTGCAAAGATATCTTTAATCAAAGATTTCAAGAATTTCAAAATATCTATCATATGATAGATTTGTTTAAAATTTTGCCAAAACTTTGACCAAGAATATCGCCGCAACTACTTGATCAAATTTAATGAAATTTTTTATTTGAATTCTATGAATTCACAGAATTCAAATAAAAAAATTTTCATTAAATTTGATCAAGTGGTTGCAAGGATATCTTTGATCAAAGATTTTAAGAATTTTCAAAATACCTATTATATAATAGATTTATTCAAAATTTTGCCAAAACTTTGACCAAGAATATCTCTGCAACCACTTGATCAAATTTAATAAAAAATTTTTTATTTGAATTCTGTGAATATATAGAATTTAAATACAGTCATACCTCTTTATAATCACACTTTTGGGACCATAGGAACTTTTTTAAAAAAATGTTCTTGTAAAGAGGTGTGCTTATATAGAGGTCTTTTGTTATATATTAGATAGTAATTGTGCATAAATATAGGTGTGATTATAAAAAGGTTTTTACATGAAGTGATTATATAGGAGGTGATTATAAAGAGGTATGACTGTAAAAAAATTCATTAAATTTGATCAAGTGGTTGCGGAGATATCTTTGATCAAAGATTTTGAGAATTTTTAAAACACCTATTACATAATAGATTTATTTAAAATTTTGTCAAAACTTTGACCAAGAATATCTTTGCAACCACTTGATCAAATTTAATGAAATTTTTTTTATTTGAATTCTGTGAATTCATAGAATTCAAATAAAAAAAAAATATTAAATTTGATCAAGTGGTTGCATAGATATCTTTGATCAAATATTTTGAAAATTTTCAAAATACCTATTATATAATAGATTTGTTTAAAATTTTGCCAAGAATATCTCTGCAACAACTTGATCAAATTTAATGAATTTTTTTTTATTTGAATTCTATAGATCTATAGAATTTAATCAAAAAAAAATTTGTTGAATTTGATTAAGTGATTGTTAATATATTCTTAATTAAATTTATTAAAATTTGTAAACAAAATATTATAGTGTAAATAGAATGTGATATAATTGAGGTGATCTGCATAGTATAAGTAGCAAAAATCATGGTGCATATAGCAGTACTCTTATTTTATCATTTATGTTTATTATTTTGCATGATGTATATATCATCTAGACTTACATTAATTTGAGCAAAAATTTAATAATTTATATAAAAAATAGAGGTTTAATAAATAATTTTAAGTGAAGGTTTAATAAAAAATAATTTAAGCAAAGGTTTAATAATTAAATTGAACAAAGATTTAGTAAATCAAAGCTTAGTAAGTTATATAAAAAAATAAATTAAGTAAAGGTTAATTTGAGTGAAGGTTTAATAATTTATATAAAAAAATAGAGATTTAATAAGTAATTTAAGCGAAAGTTTAATAAAAAATAATTTAAGCAAAGGTTTAATAATTAATTTGAGCAAAGATTTAGTAAATAACAGATAAAGGCTTAGTAAGTTATATAAAAAAATAATTTGAGCAAAGGATTAATAATTTATATAAAAAAATAGAGGTTTAATAAATAATTTAAGCAAAGGTTTAATAAAAAATAATTTGAGCAAAGGTTTAATAATTTATATAAAAAAATAATAAGTTATATAAAAAAATAATTTGAGTAAAGATTTAATAATTTATATAAAAAAATAAAGGTTTGATAAGTAATTTAAGCAAAGGCTTAATAAAAAAAATAATATGAGCAAAGGTTTAATAATTAATTTAAGCAAAAGTTTAGTAAGTAAAGGCTTAGTAAGTTATATAAAAAAATAATTTGAGTAAAAGTTAATTTAAGCAAAGATTTAATAATTTATATAAAAAAATAGATATTTAATAAGTAATTTAAGTGATGGTTTAATAAAAAATAATTTGAACAAAGGTTTAATAATTAATTTGAGCAAAGGTTTAGTGAGTAAAGACTTAGTAAGTTATATAAAAAAATAATTTAAGCAAAGATTTAATAATTTATATAAAAAAATAGAGGTTTAATAAGTAATTTAAACAAAGATATAATAAAAAATAATTTGAGCAAAGATATAATAATTAATTTGAGCAAAGGTTTAGTAAGTAAAGGCTTAGTAAATTAATAAAAAATAATTCGAATGAATAGTTAATAATTTATATAAAAAAATAAAGATTTAATAAATAATTTAAGTGAAGGTTTAATAAAAAAATAATTTGAGCAAAGATTTAGTAAATAAAGGCTTAGTAAGTTATATAAAAAAATAATTTAAGTAAAGGTTAATAATTTATATAAAAAAATAGAGATTTAATAAATAATTTAAGTAATAGTTTAATAAAAAATAATTTAAGCAAAGATTTAATAATTAATTTGAGCAAAGTTTTAGTAAGTAAAGGCTTAGTAAGTTATATAAAAAAATAATTTGAGCAAAGGTTTAATAATTAATTTAAATAAAGATTTAGTAAGTAAAGGTTTAATAAGTTATATAAAAAAATAATTTGAGTGAAGGTTTAATAATTTATATAAAAAATAGAGGTTTAATAAGTAATTTAAGCAAAGGTTTAATTTGAGCAAAGATATAATAATTAATTTGAGCAAAGGTTTAGTAAGTAAAGGCTTAGTAAGTTAATAAAAAATAATTTGAGTAAAGATTTAATAATTTATATAAAAAAATAGAGATTTAATAAGTAATTTAAGCAAAGGCTTAATAAAAAAATAATTTGAGCAAAGGTTTAATAATTAATTTAAGCAAAGATTTAGTGAGTAAAGGCTTAGTAAGTTATATAAAAAAATAATTTAAGTGAAGGTTTAATAATTTATATAAAAAAATAGAAGTTTAATAAGTAATTTAAATAAAGATTTAATAAAAAATAATTTGGGAGCAAAGGTTTAGTGAGTAAAGGCTTAGCAAGTTAATAAAAAATAATTTGAGTGAAGGTTTAATAATTTATATAAAAAAATAGGGATTTAATAAGTACAGAGGGCTACCAAAGCATTGTGAACACTTTTTGAAATTTTATATTAAGCTAAATAAACAAGATATAAAGCTAAAAATTATAAAGAATATTATTTAAATCCAAAGCTTTCAAATAAAAAAAAAATTATAAAATTCTATGCAGTACTTTTTGAAATAATTAAATTTAAAAATTTTTTGAATTTTTTCATCAATATGGTTTACTAGTTTTTAATATAAATTTAGTATAAATTTAAATACTAATTTTTAGTATATATAAAACTTAATTTTTTAGCAAGTATACTAGCAGTTTTTTTTTAATAAAGTTATTTAGCATAACAAATTGTAGATATTTTGAAAATTTTATAATTTTTTAAAAAATATTTAACAAATTACTATATATAGTAATAAAATTACTATATTTGGTAATTTGCTAATTTTACATTAATAATTTAACATTAACTTTAAATAATAATATTTAGCTTAAAATTTCTTAAAATTTTTTAAAAATTTAGAATTATATATAATTTATTATACTGAACAAATTTTATATAATAATTATATTTAGTTTGCTTAATAAAAAATTTTTTTTTAATATATAGTAATTATGATAACTAATTTTTAAAAATTACTAATTTCATACCAGTATAACATTATACAAAATTGTATAACCTTAATAACTTAAAAACCACTGCATAGAATTTTGCAAACTTTTTTTTATTTAAAAATTTTAGATTTAATTAATATTTTGTATAACTTTTAGCTTTATATCTTATTTATTTGGTTTAATATAAATTTTTAAAAAGTGTCCACAATGCTTTGGTAGCCCCCTGTACTTTTTGCTCTTTGAATAAACTATAAATAAACTATACCGAACTGCTCTAATAAAGTAATATCCCATTTCTATACTACTTTATATCTCTCTTTGTTATTTCTGAAATTTTTATTGCTATGTGTTATATTGCAAGTACTATATTTATAAAAAGGCTATAGTTACTTGTAATAGTATAAAGGAATACAAACCAGTTAAATAATACAAACCTACAATAAGTTTTTTGAAACCAAAAAATTAAAGATATTTATACAAAAAATCTAAAGATCTAAAACTAGCTTGGCAAACTCTAAGTAAGAATTAGCAAATTTTTAATAATATATACTATAGAACAGAATAGAGAGATTTAAAAATTGATAGATTAGACAGCAAAGATCTTTAGACAAAAAAATATATCAACAAGGCTGCCAAGGTTATTAAAGCTATACTAATTATATATTTATTAGTTAATTTATTAATTAGATAACTAGTAGTAAAATTCTAGAATAAAACTTTGAAAAAAAAGAATATATATTATAAAAATATATATCAGAGATCTTTAAACTTGAGTCTAGAAAGCTTAGATCTGGGTAGATGATACTGCTAGATTAATAACTAATTTAGAACTTTTTTTAGCTGATTTTTAAAATAAATTTGATATTATATTATCATATCCTATATATACTATAGATGCAGTGCTCATTTGATAATTTTTATTCTAATTAGTACTTATTATCTGCTGCTATTATATTCATATCTTATACCACTTTTTGAAGTATTACTATAACACAATCTATATTTTAAGCACAATCTTATTAACTAGTTTTTTATTACTTATTTCTTATTTTTGTTAAGGTTTACAAATTTTAATATCTATTCTGTCTTTTTA
>CAJVPU010001734.1:0-12114 GCA_910591775.1 Dentiscutata heterogama | reverse complement strand
TATTAAATAACAATAATATTTAAATTTACTGTATCATAACTTACTGAAATTATAAGGATTGACTCTATCAAGGCTAATTGAAACATATTTGTTATCTGAAACTGCAAATATTTTTTCTCCATTTTCTTTAATACAAATATTTCCAATATGAAATGTCTTTACTTTTGTCAAAAGTTTCCTTTGATTAGCGATAGACCAAAGACTAATACTGTTATCTTCATTTAATGCAGCAACATGTTTTAAGTTAGGTGAGCATACAATTTCTAAAATTGCCTTATTTTTATCTAGAGGCTCTTCTATTGAAATTTTTACATCATGACCATCTGCCATTATTATTTTTAAAAGGAATAATGAAGTTTTTAAATAATATTTATTTCGATAGCAGGATAAATTACCATAAAAAATCCTAGAAAGTTTTAATCATATTTAAAATTTCTGAACGTTCAAACTAAGCCATAATTTGCTGATAAATATTTAAAAATATTTGTGGCTTTCTATTCTTTGAGTTACAATTTTTTAGGCCAATCCGTATAGCTTTTGTACGAAGAAAGCGTGGGTATTTGTGTTAAATTTTAGCTTCAACTACAGTCAGACCTCGATATAATCACCAGGTTGGGAAACAAAATTTTGGTGATTATAAAAAGTTGTGACTATATAAAGGTCAAAATTTATAAGTTTTATAATAGCGAGGTCAAAAAAATAGTGTGATTATAACAAGGTTGTGATTATATTGAGAGTGACTATAACGAGATCTGACTGTATTTGGAATATTTCATCGTCTTTTAAATGATCTTCCAATTTATGCAATAGCTCAAAATTTTTATCATTGATCTATTTGGATTAACCATGTTTTCTTCAATAATTTTTTGTTGCGTTCTTGATTCAAATTATAAAACTTTTTGCTCAAATAAATAATTAGAGTTATAGTCTTCCGGAAGAGCATTCAAAATAACACATATAAGATTTTCTGGTATAATTGCATTTGCCTTATTAGTTTTATAATTTTATTTCTTTTTTTCATTTAACATTAGTGGAAATTTGGTTATAGTAAACAATGCGTATTTTTTAGAATATTGTGTTATTGGATTTTATGTTTTTAAAAGATTGCAATGATCATTTTATATTTTGAAGAAGGGGAAATCTAAATAGTGCCCTCATGCACTTTGTGCCCCCTAAGTTTTGATAGTGAACAAAGATAAAGACTAACATTAGGGTTAGGGTTAGAGTTTTTTTAGGCTAAAATTGTAAGAGGAACATTTTTCATTAGTTATACAACAGGGTTTACTCTAGCAAAATTTTGAGATATTAGCAATTTTTATAGCAAGGGGCATATAGTGCATGGGGCACCATCTAGTCATTTTTTTTGAAGAATTAAGAAAACAAAATCATTTACTAAATTAATTAATACTTTATTAAATATTATAATTGGCCATTTCATTAAGCATAATACACCAATGTGATATATTTCATTTAAAATAATATATTATTTGATTTTTATAAATAATTATCTTTTAAATTATTGACAATAATCCTAAAGTTTAAACTTTTAAATTCAAAAAACAGTAAGTTAATATGACTTCTTATTATTAAAAACTGGCTACTTAAATTTATCCAATTGATAACTAAAAAATTAATAATATATATACCATGCTTATTTCTTACTATGTAAAAATAATCAAAAAATACTATTAGGTGGTGCTATTGTGCAAGCATATAGCCTAGCATTAAAATGAAATCATAATCTAATAATCTGCTTTAATATTTAGATAAATAGTATATGATATATACAGAAATATAACTATCAATTTTCTTAATTAGCAATAATAAAATTTATAGCTATAATTTTCTCAAAGATTTTGACAAAAAAGGTTAAACAAATCTAATTTTTTTTTGTTAGTATTAAGTATTTATGGTCATATTGAAACAAAAGCTATTGTAAAAACAGTTTGAATTTAAAATTTTATTTCTAAAAAATTCCAGTAAATATGAACAACCCAAAAAAATACCAATATTATATAATTAAAAAAAAAACTTAAAATTAGTCAAAATATATTTTTTATTAATACCATATAGACTCAGAATAACGCAGGGGTGTAATTTCAAACCTTGGCCTAAATTAAACTTAATTCGGGCTGAAATGTGAAATAATGTCTTTGCATATTATTCTGAGTCTATAAGATATACAAATTCTTTATAAAGCTATAATTAAATTATTCTTCTAAATTTTGCAGTTTTAAAAATGCCAGAATTGTTATATTTGGTATAGTAAGTTATTTATAATTAATCTTTAAAGTTGATTAATTTTTTTGATTTATGTTTATATAATCTAAATAATTTAAGATAGAAAAACTCTTTCACATAGATTATCAAAACAACAAAAAAATTGAAAGGAAAATACTTGTAAAGTCACAAATACAATAGTTCATATAGGTTTTTTTTGGCTTTAGACCATTTAAATATTGTATAATAGACCTAACAATACCTATACAAAGCTGAAGAGAGATAGAAACATCATACTTTCCACTCCTGAAGCCTTTGAACTCTTCTTTATTCTTCCAATGTTGTTTAACTACAATCTGAGGGATCCTACTGGAACCTCAGACAACCAACCTATGGAACAAAAACTCACTAAATCTGACAACTTACCACTATTAAAAAAGAAAAAGACAACTTTTAAATATATAAATAAAACCAATACTACTGTTAATACTACAACTACTTTACCATATACTGCTTTACAAAATCTAAACCAAAGTGAGAAATTTAGCAAACTCCTGCAAAATTATCAATGATATCATCTAATCAAAACAAACAAACAAATGTGAGTGATAATCTAAACAAACAAGGTAGAATGAGAAATAAACAAAATAGACAAACAAGTATGGGAAATAATGCAAATACTTCACGACCCTGAATTACAAGTATGGCAACTGATTATTACAACATATCTGATCTATTTTTAGTCCTCACACAAGACAACCCCTAGAACTAGAAGCAATAACCACCAACTTCCAATGATTCTATACAACTAATCTAAACAAATGAAGACCTAGATAATCATATAAATATTCAATCCAATACAACAATCGATTCATCCACACCTCCTAAGAAGTTATACAGTAGTGTACTTACCTCTAATCTTTTAAAAAATATATATCAAGGATAACCAATCACTTATCTAGTATAACTCAGTTACTATTGCACTAGTGAAAGCACACATACAAGATTTCGATATAACAGTCTGAAGTAATAATATGATGATTAACACCTTTTTATTCTCTGAGCTGCTTCTAAAATTTATTCAGCACAAAATTCAAACTATTCCAACACAGTACAATCTACCAAATGCAAAATTTGAATATCTGGATTCAGCCTTTTTTCGATTATTTAAAAGAAACAAAGAAATCCAACCACAATACCAAAAAGAATTCAACTCACTTTTATAAATAGCAGTAGAAAGATACAAAAGACTATATAAAGTTCACTTTATAAACAAGTTTAATAGAAACCAGATTTTTACAAAACTCAAAGCCAAATTGGAATGAACTTTATATTTAATACAGACTTTCTAACCAATAGCCCACACAATTACACCAGAATAATTACTTATTGTCTTAACTTTGCACAAATAAATTATACTCTCATTTTTGAAGAGCTATATATCTTGATTAATGAAGTTTACACAGCATTACTTATTCCATTACCTCAAAATTTACTTGAGATTGACCTATCTATTCAACAAATTCTCCCTTTCCACTTCCAATTTAAGATTGCAAACTTACTTGAGCAACTGTATTAGCTTTATGAAAAATTTTTACCTTTGAGAAGCTCTCTAATAGTTACTTCTTCACTGTCCTCGAACTACTTCTAGATGATTCTGCTGATTTTTATGTTGAAATCTGAGACCTCTTTCCAATTAAAGAATGGGCAAGACTACCTTTCCTTTCTGAATACTGCTCAAAATTAATGAAATATTATATTGTAGAAAGAATACCACCTAATTATTTTAACTTACTAGAAGCAAAACCTTGGCTTCTATCAACTCTGCAAAATCTTACTTCAGTGGTTTAATATCTGTTCCCTTGCAACCCAACCAATGGCACAGAATTTTGTAGATATGTTAACATTCTCAGAGAACACTATAGCTTTTGACACATCCCAAATGATTACTTTGTACAAAAGAAAACACTTCCAGTAGATCTATACTCTATTAAAACAACTAGAATTTATAATTTTCCAATTTTCTGACACTCACCAAACCAAAGAATTCATAACAGAAATCCAAAACAAATACAAATTCAATATTCTACTTCTTTTAACCTATATAACTATTAACTCCACAAATAAATCTTCACTTTCTAGCAAACCTAATCTTATTACTGAAGTAAACCTAGCTATACCAATTAGAAGCCCCAAAGCTCTGGTCAACACTGCCAGCTCATGAGAAAATACTATATTTTTTTATCAAATTCCAAGCAAATGGATCGAAATCCAGATTACTACAAATACCTCAGAAAAATTTTCACTCCTATTGCAGTTATTAGAGATTACTTCTTACCTAGAACAAACAAACTTTCACCACACAATTCAAATTCTGATCACTAAACATAAAAAGATCGAAGGCACAATTACAAAACTGCAAAATTATTTTAACTTTCAGGGCATACCTTCTTACCTTCTCAATCTTCCAAACTTACCAGACCTATACTAAGATATCTTAAATAACTACCCTCTATTACTATGAATTAAACCTCACAAATGAGCTTATTATCAACTAATTCTGACTTCACAGCCCCAAATATATCAACTCCCACACCCAATCCCTTATCACCACATAGTGATCTACCTCCAATTATGGAACTTGATATTCACAAATACCTTAACATAGTTACTCATAATGCTTAAGAGCTTACTAATTCACTCAAACTTCAAATCTGGCTTGAATCTTGTGCAAAAAACAACTACTATATAATTTTTATAACAGAAACCAAGCTAAAAGATTTGGTCTTAGCATCTTTTGCCAATTCTTACTATAATATATACACATCTAATTTCTCACCTAAAAACAAACCACAGTGAGAAGCAAGTCTCAGTATTGCAGTAGCTTTTTACAAAGCATTATAGCCTGATATTCACAATATTCAAACATTCCCAGACAAAGCACTATATATAGATTTCCACCTACCTTCAAACAAAAAACTCTATATTATTTTATTCTACTTACCTTCCAACTACTCTAATCAATTAACCTTGATACAAAATACAATCACAAATTGGCTTTTTGAAGCAAGATACAAGAACTGGCACACTATTATCTTTGGTGATTTTAATAACAATTTAAAATATAGCAAAAGAGCTTCAAAACTTGTTTTTACCCTACAATCTCTATTTTTAACAAGCCTTATTGACTTTTTTGCTATTACTTAACCTACTTGAAAGTATGATTCACAACAAAGTCAAATCAATGATATCTGGATAAACCCTAAAATCTTATTAAACTTTAGCCTACATTTACTAATTGATCTAGTAGAGATTACTAATAGTGATCATAAACTAATTCAAACTATCTGAAAAACTGATTTCAACCTTAAACTTCCAAAAAGAAAAGAAAAATTTATCTTTATAATCAAATGAATTCAGATACTTGGCAAGATTTCTCACAAGCTATTAAAAGAGAGTTTAAAGCACTAAACATTTTATCCCTCCTAGAAAACTATGACCAACTCAACAAACATTGGAACAAATAGTCAAATACAATCAAGAAAATCACCAACTGAGAAATTCTAACAATGCTCAAATCTCTAAAACATTTTATGCCATCTCTTTAAAAGCAATTAAATTACACTTAACACTTAAAACAATCAATAATACACTTTGTATCTTCCGCTTGGTCTAACTACCCAACTCAATACCCTTTATGATACTAAATATTAATGCCTTACTTACCAAAATCAACTCCCTAACAGAAATACAAGCCACACTTTGCCAACCCCTAATCTAACTTCAAACTATACACACTTCTTTACAGAGTTAAAGAATTTAAAAAACACAATATAGAAAGTACAAAGCATCGAAACAAGAGCAGTACAAAGAGAAAAAATTAATTTCTATATACAATGACATTATAATATTATGGAAACAAACACTTCAAGAATGGTCAATAGCATACTTAACTGGAAAAAACCAAATATCTCTTATAACAAAATAATTACTTCTGACAAAATAATTATAGACCCAAAGAAAATAAAGCAAGCAACACAAGACCATTTCAACAATTGGATAAAATTTAATTTGACAAACCCTAATTTTGAATAGGAATAGACACCTTATTCCCAACACTGCCAAACCTCTTCTCAAATATCTATAATGATCTTATCAAATCTATAACCCAGAGCAAGCTATCTAATGTCATTAGTACTTCACCTACTCAGAAAGCTACAAGTAAATCCAGAATATCCAACAAAATGCTTAAACATCCACCTTACACTGCAATATCCTCACTTTTTCTAATTTTTAATACATGTCTAAAATTAGAACAAACACCAAAACGCTAGGGAATAGATAATATATAGCTATTCCAAAAAAACAACATTACAATAATGATTTAAACTAACTCACCCAATTACACTTATTGAACACACTTAAAAAATCTTTACCAAATTACTTATACTTCGACTAAGCCAGATATATACACAGCATCAAATCCTTTCAAAAAACAATAATGTAGCCCTCCCCTTTACATCAACTCTTCAACTCATTTAAACTATAACACATATTATTGAACATGCCAATATTACTAATAAGAAATACTGGCTTCTAGCACAAGATATATTAAAGGCTTATGATATTGTCTACATATTACTCTTTACCAAAACCTTGCAATGTATTCACATCTCACAAAAATTTATCAACTTACTAAATCATCTTCTTAATAGCAGAAAAATACTATAATAATAGACACAGGAATAACAGAACCCTACGAAGTACAGAATGGGATCGACTAAGGAGAAACCTTCTCTCCAATACTCTGGAGGATCTACTATAACCTCCTAATCAGCTGAATTAATACAACTTTTCAAGATTATTTGCTAGATACAAACACTCCTGTCAACACAATAGCAACACATGCCTCCATAGTAGTATACATAGATGATATAGTTTGGATTACCAAAAACAAAAATAAAATACAGACATACTAAAAATAGTTGACTTCTTCCTCTTATTTGCAAGTATCAAGATCAATCTACACAAATCAACTCTAATTTCTAACAATCTAGATATACAAATCTTTATCACTTTCCAAGAACAACAAATCACAAACATCAAACCCAAGGATATTTTCTGCTATCTAGGCATTTGGCTTACATGAAACTCTCTTTAAAAGTAGCAAAAAATCTCATTACTAATAAAATTATCTCAAATTTAAAGAAATTCCAATATGCAAAAATTACTGACAAACAAGCGATTTACATTATTAACAATATAATTTTAATACGTGCAGTATACTAGATACAAAGCACACATCTAACAAAATCTGCAAATTTCAAAATCACAAAATTCAATACAAACATAGTTAGACAGAATGCATAATTATCTCAGTCAACACCCAATTTCACTCTACACCATCCTCTAATCTATGCATTAAACACACTTTATAACATTCAATAGCAACAACAAATTAGAACCTTGGATTGTAGTATTCATGCACTAGACTTTGACAATTCAAGTATCAAGATTCGATTACAACAACTTCAGAATGCTGCTAACTCCAACATATCTATTCTTATAAACAACTGATCTTCCCTGCAAAGAAATACAAAACTAACACTGCCCAATCAATAATTACACTTCATAAGCTCAACATTCAATTGTTCTGTCAAACTAACCTATGGCCAATCTCCAAACAATTCAAAAGCACCTCAATCAACACATTTATCAAACATTTCACAGCTATAAAAAGCAAGCTAAATATATACAACATCATATGTATCAAACAATTTCTAAACTACACAAACACCAATAACTAGACTAGCACTCTTTTCATTATAACATCCAAAAAATTTCTTGTTGGTTCAAGAATATTACAAACATAATAGTCCAGGCCTCAAACCTATCAACCATGTTGTTCTTTTTGAATCTTTTTATATTCATACCAATTAATTCATCTACCAGCAAATAGATTATTACCTGTGAAAAAAAGTTTGGCAGAATCACAAGTTCAATAAACTAACTAGCAAAAATTAAACACTACATCTCTCACCCACTTAACCAAAGCAACTTATCTTATATCCCAGCTGTCAAGAGAAGAATTACTCACTCAAAACTAAATACTGCTACTTTAAAATGGCAACATAATTTATTTACAAAAATCAAGCTGATTGCAGAAGACAAATTCATGGACAACTGAGCTGCTTACTTTAACTTCTCATACCACTGCCCAAACAATACCACACTTACCCTGCTTTGCCAACTTTCAATTATCATACAACTTATAGTTTCCTACAACTATTCGAGAATATACAAATGCAGATATAAAAACTATATACTAAATCCCCCTTTTCAAAACATCTACAACTATATATTATCATCAAATCAAAAAAAGTAAAAAATACAGACAAAATCAAACCCCTTTTGCACAAATGCAGCTCTAGCACAACCAACAAGTCTGGCATATAACAAACATATCCTTTGCTCTCATAAATATACAACTTTTATAGCATTAGCTGTAATCTATATCATCTTTCTTTCTCAAACAAAAGTAACTATTGATATTGACAAAAGCTAGCTCCAATCCAAAATACAATCTATACTTAGCCTTCCTTCATATCACCAACAACATCTTTAAAAAATATCTTTCAACAATATTATATCTACAATAAGAGCAATTATTTTGGCAAAAAAGCATTATATATTTATCAATCTAACAGAGAACAAAATCAAAATAATACCTAACCTTCAATTAAATACTAATCTTACACCCCAAATAGTAATAAGTTCAAACTTCATCCCATGTATCAACAGAACTCCTACAACATACTTAATCTACTAACTACCCAAAATTATCCAAAGAGCCAAAGCAATTATCCAATAGAATGAGCAAAATTGGATTAAAGCAATAATATAACAACTCTCAAACATTCACTGAAAACTCATATTCTACTATCTCAATACCAAAACAATTCACTAAGTCACAATACTTGTCTAACTAAATCAATTCTAAAAATATTCAAAATAAAATTACTAACTTCTGAATTACTGACTCATCTACACCTTTATCAGAGAGACTTAATTGCACATCCCAACTCTTTTTGTACAAAATACACAAAAATACTGGAAGACATCTCACACATGCTTACTTGCCAACACAATCAGACAAATATCCAAGACATTATATTCAAAGTAATAACTAACATATGCCAAACAAACAACATGAATATACCACCACTCAGGAACTTTATCCAAGAGTTCGTAATAACTCACATCCACAAACAAATCCCACTTGGCTATATTAACTTAAAAATAGTACAAAAATTAGAACTACTCTCTCAAAGCACTACCCTAATTCTACAAATCTATCACACATCATCAAAAACATATATGAAGAAATCTGGAAACCAAGCTGAACATGAACACAAAATAATAACCCAAATCCATTAGTTATTATTGCACCTTTAGGAAATAATACTCCCTTTTGTTCAGTAAACAGAAAATTTCAATTATGGATTAATGCATTTATTTACCATAACTTAATATCTCCTCTTCTAAATTATGTAGTCTAGAGATTTTTTAACCATTCTAGCTAAGAATAGGTTGAGAGTAAATCCTAGCCCTAACTTCTACTCTTTTTTGTTAAATATATAAATTAGTACTAGTTGTATCCAAATTAAATATTTTGAAATAATGGAATAGAGGAAAGGAAAGACCTCTCATAAAAAAAAAAATTAAAAAAATAATCTAAATAATTTGCAAAGTTTAAAAATTATATAAAATATTATTTAAAGCTTGATATACTATTGTGAATAATCTACTAGGCCAAATTTAATTATCTTACTTTCTTTAGAATAGTAAAAACTGAATTAATATCTTTAATAAATTATTTAAAAAAATTATATAGAACTAATACTGATCAAATACATGAATATAGTTAAATAATTGAATATACCTTTATTAACTTGTTATTTATTTAATATATATTTCAGAAAAAAAATAATTATAAACTAACAGATACTAGTATTAGAGTAAAATAAAAGATAGATATTAGATACAAAATAGTATACATTTTGTTTTCTAATACTATCCTAATATTTATCTTTATATACTAGTAGTATAATAAAAAATACAGGTATACAAAAGATATAAAAAAAATATATATATTTTTATTATTTTAATATTTAACTTATATGTTAATAGCATCGTAAAAAAATATAGGTATACAAAAAATAAAAGAATTACATATAATTTTTTTCCTTTATTATTCCAAAATTTAATTTATATTATAGAAAGATATAGATATACAAAAGGTATAAAAAATACATACTTTTTTTTTTTTTTTTATCTTAATGTTTAACTTATATGTATATAATATTATAGAAAAATATAGAAATACAAAAGGTAAAATAATTATATATATATTTTTTTCTTTATTGTCCTAATATTTAATTTATATTGTAAAAGAATATGGAGAAATAAAAAGTATAGAAAATATATACTGTTTTTTTCTTTTTTTACTTTTTAAATATTTAACTGATATGCTAATAGTATTATAGAAAAATATAGAGATACAAAAGATAAAAACTATATATATACTTTTTTTCTTTTACTATCCTAATATTTAATTTATATTGTAGAAGAATATTGATATATAAAAAGTATAAAAAATATATATTTTTTCTTCTTCTTTTACTTTTCTAATATTTAACTTACATACTAATAGCATTATAGAAAGATATAGATATACAAAAGATAAAAAAATATATATATATTTTTTTACTTTATTGTTCTAATATTCAATTTATATTGTAAAAGAATATATAGTAAATATACAAAAGGTATAAGAAATATATACTTTTATATTTGTAAAATTTAAGAAAAATATACAATTACTCCTGCAATTTACCATATCATTTATACTCTGTTTCTAATTCTTGCCTATCTATTGGGCTCACAAATCATAAATTTAATATCTGGGCTACTATATAGGCCTAGTATCAGTCAGGAAATATGTTATATAGAGTTTTTTTTCATAATAAAAATTATAAAAAAATATATAAATTTATTATAAACTTTAAACCCAACATTTTTTTCAATTTACAAATTACTTATTTTCAAATTTTAGGATTAAGTATATCATAAATAGTAGAATAAGCTAACTTAGAACAATATGGGCTGCCGTCAATAGAAATTAAGCAAATCTACATTTAAAAAAAACTTAATGCTTTAATTTTAATAGCTCATATCTCGATGAATTTTAAAGCTATCTTGATGCTTTAATATTCAAAAGAAAGATTAGATAGTAAGCTTTCTTTTAAGTATTAAAACATTAGATAGCTTTAAAATTTATCGAGATATGAGTTGCGAAAGTTAAGATATTGATTTTTTTTTAAATGTAGATTTGCTTGATTTCTATTGATGGCAGCCCATATTTTAAAATTTTGTAAAAATTTAGATTTTACTAATAAATTTTTTTTAAAAAAACAAATTTTCTAATTTTAAAACTGTAATTATATGTAATATTTTACGCTGAACAAACTTACTTAGAAAATAAAATAGATTATATTAGTAAAAAAAATAAGTTTACTATATACAAATGATAAATTTTTTAGTTTTTCTATATATAACTTTTTTTGTACTAAGTAATCTATCTTTATCTTCTAAGTAAACTTGTTCAGAACAAAATTTTACATACATATTTGTCAAAATGCGATTTTTCAAACATTTTCCTAAATAAAAAATTAGATTAACTTTGTCTAAAAATTTTTTTTTAGAAAAAAAAAAAATTTATACAAAGAGATCTAATTCACTAACTTTTCCCAACGATCACTTGTACCAAAATTTGCTAAAACAAAACTTAAGTTTTTTCTGAAATACCTTTTTTAACATACTTTTTTTTATTAA
>CAJVPU010001733.1:0-12115 GCA_910591775.1 Dentiscutata heterogama | reverse complement strand
GAAAACTCATACTCTGAATTGTTAAAACTATCATCGGTATCGAATGGAGGAAAGTATTACATAAAATTCGCAACAAATGTCTTTTTGGTTTGTGTTCAACAGCTTCATCCAAAGCATTCCAAGCTTCTTCAAGTTGGGGATACTTTCCTTTAAGTAAAAATACCATGATCCAAATAATTGAATCATTGGTAAAGTTTATAAGATAATATTGATGACAATTAGCTAAACATTGACCAAAGATAAGTATGAGAGTAAATTTTGCACATTCCAATCCGAAAACAAGTTTATATGCTACTTGAGCATATCTCACAGCCCACTTATAAGAGTAAGCATCATTGTTACTATATTCACAAACATAAAATCGTAGATGAGGATTAATACTAAGCGTATCATTCATGCCATATGGTGCCATTATTGGAGGTTGAGAAAGTGAAGTAAAAGGAGAATTAATTGACTGATCAACAAAACAAGTGATTGGTGCGCTTAAGCATTCTGTTGTAGGAACTTTATTCTCTTCATAAATAACAAAGTAAGTGGCTGTATTACTATCAACAGCAGTGACGAGGCTAACAAGTGGATAAGATGTTTTATTATTCGTAGCATTTCCTACTATACCGGAGTAGCCAAAATCATAAGGCGCAAAATTAGCATTGGCATTATTTGAACTGTCATATGTTATTGTTAATCTATTCACTATATAAGCAGTTGTATTCATCCTTGGAAGAGTGGATAAACCCCAAATTTCTACGTTCTTGAGAACATCCGAATAATTCCATTGTGCAAGATTGGTTTTGTAAGAAAGAGAATCACTATTTGTGAAGCGTTCAGCGTGAAAATCTGTGCATTTCTTATAAGTAGTTAATGTTGTAAGAAAGCCAATACTTGTGGCTGTTATACCAACGCTTATAAACATCCAAATGATAGTATATGACTTCATGGTTAAAAAAAATTTGCAGTGTCGAGTGTTTATTTTAATTTTTATATATTTTTTTTTTAATATCTTTGAAAATTCTTAATATTTAGTTAATTACAAATATATATTTCATTTTACAATAATTAAACGAAATGATATATTAGACAATAGATTTCATCTAAATGACCGATAAGATAGTACATTATTTACGTTTCATCAAAGTCTTAAAAAAAGTCTTAAAAAAGTCTTAAAAAGTACTAGATACTTCTTTAATTACAAAAAAATTAGGAATTTTTTTTTATTTTTTATTTAAAATTTTTTTTCTTTCTTTTATTATTATCATGGGTCGAGAAAAACGAAAATACAAATTTCCATTTAATTAAACCATTTAAAAATATTTTTGTAACGTTTATTCCTTTTGTTAGATATAAGTACTTATCTCTCAAATTTAACTACTTTCAATGGATGTTCATTTAAATCTTAAATTGCCTTTATCATTATCAATTTCCGGAGTAAATCTCCATGATGAATTACCTTACTTGAAATACAGTATTCTTGAATTCATATGATCGTGACAGGTTTGGACTTTTTATTATCGTTTACAACCCCATAAAAGACTTTTTGTAATCTAATAAAAAGAAACTATTGTATATCTTATTTAATCTGTGTAAATATACAGTAGAAACTTACACTGATAATTCACTGATATCATTTACAATGCATTTAAAATATTCAATTGCATTAATGATTGCCTATCTTATAGAAATCAACAAGACATAAATTCGAACTAAACCCGGGACAATAAACAAATAAAGAATATTTATATAAGAAAATGTAATAAAGCGAATTATAAAATAAAAAAGAGAAAATATAACCGAGTATGTCACGGGAGGACCATGACAACCAGTTAGGTTAACCAGATAGACACCATTAACGTTAAAAGATTAAAAAAATTTTTTTAGGCGGTTTCAAATAATTAAATATAATAAAAGTTCTTTTAAAAATATTTAATTAGTAAAATTTGTAAAACTTTAAAAGGTAAAAGAGAAATCTATTAAAATAAAATACCGTTAAAAGTAAAAATAAGAAAGAAAAATAATACAAATTACCATCATATGATTCGAGAATGATTCAAGCATTCTCTTGAATTTAATTCGTGAGTTATAAGTTAACACGAGTTCCCAAGTATTATCATGATGAATTGTTTGCAAAATTAATAAGTGAAGCATCATTTTATTATCTAATCTTATTAATCATTTTATTATCATATTAGTCATTATTTTTTAATGTCAGATTCATATATATCAATATACCAATGATATCAAAACAATATAGTATACTACTGTACTATCAACATAATCATCAGATCATATTTATCGTAATTATCCACATAGCACCTTTTTTTTCTATAAAAATAACTTCAATTTATGAAACAAAATTGTATTCATTACGATAGTCAAATTCAATTATCACTAAAAAATTCCAAAATTTAACGCACCTCATTTATACACATTTTGAAATGTCCTTTGTTGAAGAAGATTTTGAAGAAATATCATAAACAAAAAAAAAGAAGTTAGAAAGATATTGCTTATTGGCAGAACTGGAAGTGGTAAATCTACACTCGCTAATGTTTTAGTTAATATAGAGCAATTTGCAGTGAGCAATTCAAGCGGTAGCTTAACAAAATCAGCACAATCAGGATTTTTCGAGGAGAATGGAGTAAAATATCAAGTAATTGACACGATTGGACTTTGTGATACAATGATGACAAAAGAAAAGGAAATGAGTGAACTAGCAGAGACTTGCAGAATGCTAGAAGGAGGTCTATACCGAATTCTTTTAGTAACTGGTGACAGATTTACAGAAGAGGAAAAAGATATGTACTATACAATGAAAGAACTATTTTTGACCATAAATTTACACACTATACGACCATTATTCGTACAAAGTTTCTGTATTTTATTAACGAGGAAGACTGTAAAAAAGAAGAAGAAAACTTGGCCAAAACAAATCCCGAATTTTCTAAAATAATTAAAGAATGTAAAAATATTGTTTTTGTAGATAGTCCGCCTTTGACAGGATTGCCTAAATCAATTGAAGCGAATAAAGAAGTACGAAAATACTCATGAAAAAAAATAATTGAAAGTTTCGCTTCTAATTGTGAAAAATATTATCCGCCTACCTTAAAAGAAGTAAGCGAAAAGTTAGTCTCTTGCTTTTATGGAAAAAGGGAAGTTAGAAGAAGATTTAAAAGAAGCAAAAAAAGCAAGTATTTTATCTGCTAAGGAAATAAAAGAGAATGAAAGAAGAATAAAAGAACTTGAAGGCGAGATAAAAAAGGCAAATGGTAAAAGCATTCGATTTTCCATTGGCCCCCCTGTTTCTTTATGTTCAATCCTGTAAAGTTTTTATATGTATATTTGGCTCAATTGTTTGTATTTAATTCAAAATAACGCCTATGCGCGTTATATAGATGGTATATATATTTTTTTCTATAATTTTAAAAACGTTTTAGAATAAAAAAATAAGTACTTATAACCATATTTCATGAATATTAAGTAATGAAATTCGAATGCTGTTTATGGAAAAGCTTTATATACATATAATGGAAGTTAATTTGTTATTACACTTTATGATCGCTAATATAATTTTTCTTAGGCTTTATAAATCTTTGATATAATAGTATATCTCTAGCTGTGTATAATTTCCGGAGGGAGGGACTTAAGTCCAGGCAATAAGTGAAAAAATTTGGGTTCCTTGCGGATTCCAGGAAGCATAATGTCTAATTATAATAACGTCTTTGTATGATTTTAAGTAGAACGTACGTACGTAAATAGAATCGAAACGGTTTTTTATCATGCATTTAAAAGTACGTCAGCCAACAACGTCTGACATGCATAATAAGAACTTTGTAAAAAGAAAAACTCGTTTGATTTTCGTATAACTTTTATAATGCACGCTCCCTACAAATAGTAAGCCTCCTTAATACACTTCTAAATGCACGGCTTTTCTAAATGCGCGTTGTTAAAGGTTAAATTTCATAAATTTTATTTTTTCATTAACAGGATGCTCTCGGGCACTTAAACGTTCATAACTTATAGCAAGAGAACGCCTTATAATATATAATTCACAATAAAGATAAAAATACATTGCATTACATTACATATTAATACATATATAATAAATGTTATAGATTATTTAGCATTATACTGTAATACTATATATATATATAACATTAAAACAATTATTCTCGTTATTAATAAGCTCCATTTAGAAATTCTTCAAAGTTAATCTGAGATTTACTAAAAAACAATGCACACGATTTTCTTTATTTTCTTGTAAACTTTATGTGAGAAAATGTAACCTTTGTAATTTATTTCAACACCAATTAGCAATGTTGTTATGTTTAACAGCTTGAATCTTTAATGCAAACCGTTTGAGACAATTTTGCTTGTTTACCTAAATAAATATATGGGCGTACCATGCGATATAAATTAATAAATTACTTGATTTGCAGATTATTAACCTTTTAAAAAACAAAAAAACAACTATCGGTACTCTATTTAGCAAAATGTCATTGTATTCATTTATACGTACGTATCGTTGACATTTAATATATATGTAAATATATTTACTTATGTATATCTAATATTAGTATCAGATACATATATGTATTTATGTAACATTGGTACGTAATTCTCCAAAACGTAAAAACTGCATTTAACTTTCACGATTACATTTTGCATAATTGTACACCATTCATAAATCCAAGACGTTTAGCTATTGTCATTTTATGTATAAATTATGGATCTCCTTAAGCTTTAACTGTGAGCTCAATCTACTTTAAATCAAAGGTGTTCATAATTGTTATAACTTTCTTCCTCCTCCTACTCTACTTCCTTTTTTTAAAGAAAAATATTTTTTTCACTGTAAGAATCCTATTTTTTTCTTTCAAATTCTTATACTTCTCTCTTGATTTTCTCTTGAAAATGAGGGTATCGTTCGTTACCACCATTGTTGTCATTATCACCACTTTGCTCTCTTTTGAAACTTTATTCGTTTCCGCGAACACACAATGCTTAGGAAGCTGTAATAAATCAAAGATAAAGGCTAATGGTACTCAAATTAAAACTGGTAAAGATAAAAGTGGTTTCTGCTCCAGTTTAATCCAAGGACAAATCCCTTCCAATTTGAATATGGTCTCTACTCTTATCCTTAAACCTACTAATGATGAACAAATAAAAGCAAACAAGACTTTTCTTGTAAAAATTAAGGTTAAAAATTTAAATACTGGATTTTTCAGTGACCCTAACACTGAATATTATACATCCTCACAAGAACTTGATAATAATGGATTGATTAAAGGCCATACTCATGTTGTTGTTCAAAAATTGGATGATGAAAATCCTCCTGATCCAACCGCATTTGCTTTCTTCAAGGGATTGAATGATAAAGCCGATAATGGTGTGTTGTCAACTATTGTTACCCCTGGATTACCAAGAGGTTTATACCGATTATGTACAATGAGCTCCTCCTTTACTCATCAACCGGTTATCATGCCTGTTGCTCAGCGCGGTTCACAGGATGACTGCGTTCGATTTAAAGTAGTTTAATTTTAATAATTTTAATAATTATATATAGATATGTTCTTTGTAATTTAATAATCTAATACGTAATCTTTAATTTACTTTCCTTTTTAATTAATCCCATTTTGTTTGTGATTATGTAGTGTTACTGTATAAGTTTAGCTATGTAGGAATTTTCATCAAAAAAAAGCGCGTACTGTACATATAGTAATTATTGATTTAATTAATAGCTTAATAGAGGATGATACATAAATGTAAACTTTTTGAGTTTAATCTATCTCAGGATAGTGTAAACACATAAAAATGAACAAGTTCAGATGCTCGTTAACAAGTTAACAAGTCATCTTATTTTACTCAAATTAATTACCAAAGGTAGTAAGATATAGCAAAAATTAAATCCATGCACAGCCACAATTTCTACCAAAATTAACGAGCGAAAAAATAAACAAGGATTTATAAACAATGATTTTCATCTCACATAACACTATGTATAACAATTGTTTACAATTTCTAACACTGCCCCAAGCACAAACCGGTTAAATCCGATTTTTCTTTACTATGATTTTGGGAACGATTTCCTCACGATTTTTTCGTTATTTCGTGGGTGATTCGGATCGAGTCTTTGTCACGTTTTCGGGTCTTGTGACGGCGAGTTTCTGCGGCGGGTTTGTCATCAACAGTATCCACAACTCCATATGCAGGATTATGAGCCGCGATTTGTGAAGTTGAATCACAGGCGTTGCGTGCGAAACTATGGTGGATTTTCTAAGACGGGTTGGGTTGTTCACAACCAGTGTGACAACGATCTTTTTTTAATTTTTTATTGTCTGGAGTGTAGCGGGGGATAATGCAATACAAAAATTCTCGGTTTTGATTTATTATTAATAAAAATATCAAAAACGTAGCTATTGCATATGTGTCACAATATGCGCAGAAAATGCAAAGTTACATTTTTTGATATTTTTATTAATAATAAATCAAAAACGAGAATTATTGTATTACATTATTCCCCACGCTACACTCCAGGCAATAAAAATAAAAAAAAAGAGCGTTGTCACGTTAAAGAGCACATTATGTCAAACCTGATAAATATGATTTTATTTGTGTGGGTTTGCAGGCTCAAGAATTATTGCAGCTTGAACTTTCTATGTTTCTACTATTAAATTATCGTTGATCTCCCAATAAATGCTGTGTACATAAATGTTGTGAAGCAACATTATGCATTACCAGAATTTCCGGAGCAGTAGCTCATAAGGTGGAAAATGTATATAAAGAGTTCCTTTTTCATGTTAATAAAGTATGAATTACACGATATCCTAAATTTGAGTTAATAAGCAGACCTTAAAATAAATTATGTCATGCACATTTCTCTCCTAACCAGTCATGATAATAGTTAAATTTAAAATACCTCATTTTTGGTTTTCTTTTGCAGTATCATACTGATATAATTTGATAATATTTGTATATTTTAAATAACAATAATTGTTAATCATAGATCGATATTATTTAATAAGGTCTCAAATATTCAATTCGTTAACGCACGGGATGAAATTACGAATTTCTGCCTAAATTAAGGTCGAACCGCGAAATAACGCCCATGGTCATTATTTGCGGCAATGCGGTATAGAACAAACAAGTTACTATCGCATTTCTAATCTAATAATAATAGTGTTCAACAGCTGTAAAATTCAAGATCTTATTTCGACATCACGAAGAAACGGCTATTTGCTTTTCACCAGAGTTCGCCAGGTTACTCTTTTCGTCTTTGGGTCCCATTAAGGTTTCAACTTTCGTCATCGCTCCAAAAATATTTCACCTAACGACTATCGCTATAGCTTGAAGATAATAATTTCTAAAATTGTCTGGTTAGTATATATTTGTAACGTGAGAAAAATAAATGAACAATTTTACTGTAAGCCTGCCTATTGGATAAATTTTAGAAATTGATAGTGACAGAAAGTTTTCAAAAGCAGGTTTTGTTACTATCGGCAAAGGTTTTAATAGAGCTACTACAATTTCTTGAATATTCTAAATTATGTGTCTTAACAAACCTCTAAGCCTTAATCAGAATAATACATGTAATATCATAGATACAATTCATATAAAGAACAACTAAGCAATAACAAAAATATTATTATTGTATTGATTTTTGAAATAAACTCAGTTCACATATACAGTATAATAACAATTGAGGGTTAGTAATTAAAGCCACGAGGCTGTAATTTCCTTGTAATGAATAAATAAACATGTTTATTTTGAAGGCTGACAAAAAGATTCCAAATATTAAAGTAAATTTTTACGTCTTTCTTTCAAAAAGAATTATCATTCCTTCTTATCTAAAAATGAGTTCATCAAAATCTGAAGAGCAGCCAATTAAAGATCAAGAGCAAACTTCAATTTCTTTTGATTTTTTGGTTCCGCATGATGGAAAAAAAATCCATAGACTTATTTGTTCACAAATATGAAATATATTGCGACTTTGAGTAATGAAGATCAATCAATTGTTGGATGGACAGTCGCAGATGATCTTACTATCAAATTTGATAATGCATTAAGCACAAATGAACTTAGATATATGTTAAAAACTGATAAAAAAACGTTCAAAGAAATATTTGAAGACAGTGATGCATTAATAGGGGTCTCAGACTGTAAACATATTATACTAAAACTAGACAAGTATCGGACTGATAATTTTAAAGTCGGTTAGTTAAAATTAATTTCTTTTTACAGTTTTAATTATATATTTTATATTATATTAATAAACAAAAATTTATATTTAACAGTAATTATTGATATCACAAATAAGTTGAAACAATTATTGAATGAGCAAGGTTTAAAAGAAAAAGTAGATAGCATTGCCTTTCTTGAAAATGGATATCTGGCAATTGCTAAAGGGGAGCCTATTTATCGGGCTTATATCTTTTCGAAATCAAAATCTAATGGACAAAATCAGTGGAAATGTAAACGTAGAATTGAACTCAAAAAATTTTCTGCTTGTCATATTTTACAAAATGGGAAGTTAATGATGTTTTTCAAAACTCCAATTATGATCACGCAATGGAACTTAATAACTCAAAAGTTTGAGATGCGATATATACTAGATTGGTATATGTGGCGTTCCTTAAGAATAAAAATGAATAGTGACAACACATTGCTAGCAGTAGCTTGTTCTACTTCTGTAAAAAGTATGGTCTATGTTTATTCAACAAAATCAGGTATAATGGTGTCAAATGGTAGGTATTTTGCATGTAAAGCATGGACATGGAAAAAGTGCGATTTTATTTATAAAATTTGAAATTCCTAATAAATAAAAATCGTACTTTTTCCGTGTCCCTGATGTAAAGTATCTGCAAATGTAAAATAGTATGATTATTGATTTTTTTTTTTTATTTAAAAATTTAGGTGCATTTGATGAGGGATTGCATAATCTCTGTTTTATTGGATTAGGGGAAGAAGAACGTTTATTTTTTTCTGGCCCACAAAAAGATTCGAAAAACTCACAAGAAGAGTTTGAGAGTTATAACTCTTATATATTGAATCCTCGTATTCGCATACTTGATAGGTCTCAGCATACTGATACCTTACGTGATATTTATTCTCCCACATTTCAAGATCACAAATCAGTTGGCCCTATTAATATTATCGCTGATTATATCATAAAAATTAATGAAAATTATTTGTCGATTCAAAAATTGTCTCAAAACAAAAGTTGGAAAGATTATATAGAACGTAAGGAGCGCTATACGGGTAATACATTCTTTCGTGTAAAAGAAATTAAGCAATTAATACAGGATACTTTGGAAACATATCAATCAAATCAAATTATAACATATTCAAATGTAACTAAAGAATATTCTGGAGATCCATACACCTGGATTGTTGAACATGAGCATGAGCCTTATTATGGTTCAAAAATACATTTTATGTATTTAAAAGTTAGTTCTGAGTCTGAAAAGGAAATTGATAAAGAACGATATCCTTTAGATAATGATATTTTGGAATATAAAGTGCTGGAAAATGGAGATATGCTGTTGATTTTCACTTCATGCATACAAATCGTGACAATAAAAAATGAAAAAACATCTAATAAAACATCTTGTGAATTAATTTATTGTTGGAAGGATAAATCTAAACCTGAAACAACTGAAACAGATGAAACAGATGAAACAGATGAAACAGCTGAAACAGATGAAACAGCCAAAAAATCCATAATTAGACTTCTATCTTCTTTTAATAATGAATTAAAACCTGACTCCGAGATTTTACCCCCACCAACTTTCAATGTAGTTGTCAAGGCAAAACTCAGTGATGGAGAATATTTTTCTGATTATTGCACCTTAAAATATAATGAATTAACATTAAAATTATATGGAAAAAGTCTATTACATGAATTGGTTCAAAATAAAAATAATTCCGAAATTGAGGGATTACTTGAAGAATGTTATAAATATAGCTTATTAATGATTAAAAGTGGTAAGATTTATGACTTTAATTTGTTAATAAGTCAAATTGCTCTTGCACTGATAGAATTGGAAGGATATAATAAAAATTTAAGAGCTACAGAAATATTTTTATCTAAAACTAACTTGTTGATTCCTGATGATTATGATGGTGCTATAAATAGAGCTTCTCGATTAGTTCATTTTCAGCATAGTGGAATGTATATTCGCTTGCGTTATTTAGTTAATACTTCACTTTTTGATCGAATGTTTTTCTGGGTCTCTAAAAAATTGAGTCTTTTAAAAAAATTTTGTCCTCAAATTTATAATATTTTAATATATCCTTATTCATTTTATTTGTCTTACTTTACTATTTATCCTAAAAAGACTGTAAAGTTAATGATTCCTTTATTGGGATTTGCCACATATCCCCCAAATTTTTCTTATAGTGAATTATTTTGCTTACATGATAATCCATTTACTTCACTATTGGATGATTCCAGTTATTATGGATATTGGAATATTAAAGCACTTATCTACTTCAAGTGGAATACCTATGGAAGACGGTATTACCTAATAATTTGGACAATATATACAATTTTTATGTGCTGTTTTTTAATAGTTTCAACAATTCCAAAAGATGAAATCTATCAAATAATTTTTTTGTATGCAACTATTTGTCTTGGATTTACTCATTTTATTCTTGAGGTTCGTCAATTCATTCATAAACCAATATCTTATATTACGAGTCCTTGGAATTGGTTTGGTATATATAATTTATTTTTATAATCTGTTTAATATTATATACGTATGTAGTATTAAAAATTTTATTTAATTTTATAGATTTTGTTGCAATATTAATTCCAACAATAACTTCATTAATATGGTTATTTGTTGAAACTCCACCAATTTGGATTATAACTATTGCTTCTCTTTTACTTGAAATTAAATTTTTATTATATTTTCGTGCTTTGGGATATTTTGGAAAATATTTTGCAATTATGATTGGAGTAGCACAAAAAGTTTTTTCTTTTCTTGTTGTTTTAGGCATTATTGTTTTGGCTTTTGCCCATTCTTTGCATCTTTTATTAAGACCTACTAGTAAATATTCTTATGATCAACCAAGTAATACTGACGATATTAATAATCCTTGGAATCTTGTTCCAACATATCAATTTGTTTCATCTAATGGTACCGTTAGTAAATCGTCACTTATTGAGACTCCAGATGATAATACAAATATGTTTTCATATTTTAGTACTTCTGTTTTAGCAGTATATTTTATGCTAACGGGTATGTATTTTATATAATTATAAATTAAATAAGATCAAATAAAATATACATATATATATTAATTATATTTTATTTTAGGAGATACAAGTTCAGTTTCTTCATGGGTTTTAAATAATAATTGGACTTTAGCATTTTTGTTAGTTATATTTTCATTCTTTACAACAGTTTATTTAATGAATCTATTTATTTCATTACTTGGAAATGCTATTGATGATAAAAATAACGAAGAATCTTTTTTGCAACTAAGAGGGGAGGTAAATTAATTTTATTTTGTTATAATTAAAAAAACATTATAAAATAATTAATATGTTTTTATTATTAGATATTAACTGAAATTGAACTTTTTTGGATGTTACCATTTCAAAGAAGAAAGAGAAACTGGTTTCCGGAAATTTTGTAATTATTAATATTCTTATATAACCGTATTGTCGCGAAATAACGGGCATGGGCGTTATTTAGAAAATCGCGTCCCCTAAAAATAGAGTGCATGGTTTCAAAATAGCGCCCATGTAGCGCTCCAAAATGCCGCGCACCTCACTGATTAAAAAAAAAAAAAAACATATTTTAACTAAATAATAGCCAGTAATATATAGTACAAATTATAACTTATTTATTATATATTTACTAGGATATACGTAATTTAATATATTTTTAGTTAATATGGGCTGCCGTCAATAGAAATCAAACAATCTACATTTTAAAAAAAACTTAATGCCTTACCTTTCATAGCTCATATCTCGATGAATTTTAAAGCTATCTTGATGTTTTAATATTCAAAAGAAAGATTAGATAGTAAGCTTTCTTTAGAATATTAAATCATCAAGATAGCTTTAAAATTCATCGAGATATGAGCTGCGAAAGTTAAAGTATTGATTTTTTTTAAA
>CAJVPU010001732.1:0-12115 GCA_910591775.1 Dentiscutata heterogama | reverse complement strand
GTCCGTGGGATTCGAACTCTAGACCTGCCACTTGGGGGTGCAGCAACCCCACCACTTCACTAGGTCGCCACACCCTTTTTGATTGCAAATATTAAAAAAATTCTTTTACATATTAAGATAATATCAGATATTAGAAATGAAACTTATAAGTAGATAGTAATGACCTGTAACAGTATTCTATACTGTTATACAATCAGGTTAAAAAAAAGGTTTCTTTAGTTAGTTTTTGTACTAGAAAAATTATACAAAGAAATAAATATACTTTATGCATAAGTAGAACTAAATTGATAAATTTTTTATATTAAGTTTTATATTTATTGTAATTTGTGTAAATCATAGAAAATTAGATAATTTTTCAATTATAAGAGAATTTTACAGATTCAAAATAAATATAGATATTATTGATTGAATATATGATCAATAGACTATTTGAAGTTGTTAAAATTTTTTACTTATCATTAAAGATGAGTCCAGTTAATTATTGGCTATAATCATTATAATTAATTTACTAACTTTTTAAATAATTTATTTTTTTTCAGATTATTAATTAGAATTATTTAAAATCAAATTTTATTTATATTATCTATAAGCAAAAAAACAAGATACTTCAAATTTAAAATTTTAAAATTGGTTATCAGTGATAGCTATTAGTTACTGACTATAGCTAATATATATATATATTTTTTTATAACTTTAGCAACCTTGCCAGTCACCTTTATTAAGTAATTCTAAATACAAATATTTGTAAAAACTATCTTAAATACTGGTCTGACATTCTTTGGCTACTTCTAAGAGCACCCAAAGGCGGCTTGCCGCACCAGTTGAGGATATACTCAGATCTAGAGGCTGTATCAGACTAGCCAAAAAGACCATACCAAAATGGTATTAAATTTTTATAAATGAAATTGCCTACTGAATTCAACCAACTTTTTTTAACCTTTTCTTTTTTCTCTTCTCTCTTTCTTTCTTCTTAGCTAGGCTATTTCTACCTTCGAGTTCACATGTCTCTGTGCTAAAAGCTAATACTTCTGTTATCTTCTTTGAATTCTTTTTTGCTAGGTTAGAGATTCCTTGCACTTTTTCTTATGATTCCGTTTCATGCGCATTTTATCCTATCAAGATTTCTCTCCTCTCGATTGTTTTTTCTTTTTTTTGCATTTTTTTTTATTATGCGATATCATGTACATGAAACGTTACATATGCATTAAAATGCATTCATATGCATATTATTATAAAATGCGCATTTTTCCTATCACTAGTATTGAGCATGAGAGTAATACTAAACATTACACCAGCCCGAATAGACAAAATATCAAAAAAATCTATTTTTAATAATGTTTTATATACAGTCAGACCCTTCTAAGTGCACCCTCCCTAAATGCAGCACCTCTTTAAATACATTATTAAGCCCGAGCCCATAGTGGGACTTATAGATAAATGCATGTTCTTTATTCTGTAAGTGCACGCTAACTGTCTGGCCCACTTATAAAAACTCCCTCTATAAATATATTTACAGGATTACCAGCCAATCAAATTCATTATTTCAAGGCTACTAAAGCCACATTATCACGTGCTAACAGTAACATTGTGATTTTATTAGTGTTCTCTAATTGCAGCCCTCCCTAAATGCATGCTTTAAAGGTGGTCCCGGCGATATGCATTTAGAGAGGTCTGACTGTATAAGCATAATTTTTGTTAGTTAAAATGTGATATTAATTCCTATCGCTATCACTATGTAATTTGACCAATCAACAAATTTAGACACATGATGGGAAAAATCGATTAGTTGTAACTAGTAGTTGGCAACTAATCGATTGGAAAAATTTTTATCAACTTGGAACACTATTTGACCAGTACGGCAGTCATTTAACATGACTATTTACATCAAAGTTCTTATTGCTAATAGTTGCATACTTATATTGATAAAAAAAAGCAATGTACAAGCATAAAATAGTTAATCAAGGAGTTTTCTTTAGAAATATGTGCTATTATTTATTATCACCAAATACACAATTGTCCTGAAAAGAAATATTGCTATAAAGATATGAAATAGGATTTCAAAAGAACTAAAAATATAAAAGCACAACAATATAATAAATATTGCTATCACCAGGGTTTATATTTTCAAATCAAGATCCAAATTTTAGCATTATATTAATCTTAGAATTCTTTTTCTAATCAGTCAGTGATTTTATAGTTAATTAAATAGTCAAAAAAAAGAGGTGTGGCGGCTTAGTGAAGTGGTCTAGTTGTCACACCACCAAGCAGCAGGTCTAAAGTTCGAATCCCATGGACGACATTTTTTGAAAAATAAATCTGCATTAGGTAACGATTATTCATCGATCGGTTGAATCTACAATCTGTAATCTTGGTTGTACTATCTCATTATGGAAGCTTTGCCACAGAAATGCCAAGAAACTGGGATGATCGAAATCTATTTGGGAAGACCCGAGTAAGGAGATAGTGATACTTTCAATGGTGCTACAGGAAGACTAAATTTAGAAGTAATAGCTGAGATTAGAGAACCAAATGACAACAAGATCCTTAAGTAGGAGGATCTACCAATCTAACTACCAATTGGAAAGAAGAGTAGTACACCAACCTAGTTAGCCAACGTGAAAAACCGGGGTGGTCATCTACCATGACTAGGATTTGGAAGTTAGATTCTACCTAATGACAAGGGCTAGGTGATCCCTAGAGACTAGCCAGACCCAATTGAAAGAAAAGGACATGTGCTATAAAATTATATACTATGATGAGACAAGGCATAAGGCACCTAGAGTCTAGCTAGAGTCAAATTTTCTGGGTCACAGGTTGGAAGTAAGGGAGGGACCAATAAGGTAATTACGGAAAAAGGAAAACCCAAATATAAGTACTAGGGTTGAAGTGAACCTTACAAGAGTATAGTGGTTTAACTGAGTTACACCAAACTGTGAGTAAGAGTCTCAGCAACTGCAATGACTGAGTCAGCTGAATATAGGATATGGAAGGCTCTAGTAGGTTTATCTTGAGGATAGCCATGTGTCTGCTCAATAAAGAAATACAAGCCAGTAATTAGTCAGTGCAAACCCAGGATAAGTCACGGAAGTCCTAAGACAGAGTATGCAATCTAGTGGAATGGGCCAGATAGTAGTTTCTGGGTTAGTATGATATGCTAAAAATGGTTAGGATCAGAAAGTTTAAATAGGTAACTTCCTAGTTGGGTTATAGATACGGCATCTAGTGTAGAACCTGTGGGCAGACTACTTAAATAAGTACTCAAAAGGTGCACATGTGGCTAGTTGTATCTTCATTGTAACTATAATAGCAAATGATTACTAATAAAGAGTTTCCATAGCCAAAAAAGTCACCTTAACACTGAAAAAAAAAAAAAGCTTACAACCCTTTGTAGACTACAAATATAAATAGTTTTTTATATCTGGATAGTGCAGTTTATATAAATCTTTAAAAAAAAAACAGACTTTGATATTATAGTATTAATGAAAATTAAACTAGATTATATTACAGTATTAGAAAAACTAGTTAGAGATTTGTTCTTACTAGTGCTAATCAAAGTAAATCAATCTATTTATATAAATATAAAGACAAGAATATTACATACGCTTGCAACAAGAAAAAACTATAATTGGCTCTTATAAACTATAAAAAAGACTATATTAGTACTAATATTATATATGTATGTATATGTATACGTATATATATATATATGTAAGTAAAAACCTTCTGTATGCTTTGTTGTTATCGTTGTTTAATTGTTAATATTTATAGCAATAAGGTACATATAGTTTCTAGTAAAGAAATCAGATGGATCAGTATATCACTTCAACTAACGAAAACTTGATATATGCATTAAATAACACCTAGTCTAAGAATTGGAGTTGGGTAAAAATTACTGTTGATCATTTAATTTTGGCTATCTCATATTTATCTAGTTAATCATATGCAATAACACACTCTAATTGGTTAATATATATGTGGGAAATGTATCTCTTGTAAGAGATATATCTTCTGTGAGAAATGTCTATAATTTTTTTTTAATATAAAAAAAAATTATTAAAATAACAATCAATATAAACACACTTAGAAATACTTCACAAATATTCACAAATATTCGCAAATATTCGCAATAATTAAAGAAATTTAAAAAAATTATTGTCTAGAGCAAAGTAAAAAATACTTAATTTTTATGCAATAAGTGATACAAAAATTACGTTTTTGATGCATGTCAATCAAAATAGTTACTTTTTTGATGCATTTATATAAATTTTATAAAGATCGCATCAAGAACATAACTTGGAAATTTTTTGTCTATCTCACTGTGTAACTATATTTAGATTTTAGTGTAATGAAAACATATATATTTATGTGTTTGTGTGATATGATGATTATCATGTGCTCCAAACACACAATGCTATATATTAACTTAGTATTATACTGAAATATTAAGTATATTTTTATTAAACTATAAAAAGTTATTTGGTTTTATTATTTTTATATTATTATACTAAAAATATTTTAAATTTTTTAAGTCTCTTTACATTTATTATAAACTAACTTTTTCTTTAATATTTTTTAAATTTTTTTTACATTAGATAGCTATTATCAAAATATTATTATAATATCTTATAAAAAAATTAAATATTATTTAAATATAGTTTAAAATATTTGAAATATTTTGAATATTTTTGAAAGATTGTTAAAAATTTTTAAAGGTATGAATCTTAGTTTCAAGAAAGTTATAAAAAAGCAAAATAAGGCAAATAAAGGCAAGAAGACTAAAAAAACTCAAGAGAAGAGTTCAAAGAAAAATTAATTGTTAGTAAAAGTTTTCAAGAAAGATTTGATGATTTACAAATTGAAGAAAGTACTAGCAATTAGTCAGCTATATTAAAAATACTTGAAGGTTTTTAAATATTTTAAATATTTTTAATTTAATTTTATAATATTTATAATAATTTAATTTTTTTAAAGTATCTAAAAGCACTATAGCTAAACTGTTAAAAAATCAAGAAGAGTTGATATTTGAAATTAGGCAACTTTGTTTGCAAGTAACTAGATTAAAAAATTGTTTGAGAGAATTTAAAAAAAAAATTAGTAGACAAATATAATACTATGAATGAAAAGGCTTTTAAGTATAGAAGTAAATTTTTATTTCTTTAATTAATTTAAAAATATTCTAATATAATTCAAATAATAGCAAATGATAAAAAAAGCTGCTAAAGCTATATTAGAATATTCAATTTATCCAAACAAAAAAGAACTATTATCAGCAGTAGAAACATATCAGAGGATGAATAATGCTGATTTTATAAATAAAATATCAAAAAACTAGTTGAAAATTTATTAAAGGACTATCACTTATTATGTAATTATAGCCCACTTCAAATCTGGGCTGACAATTTACTAACTCTGGTACTCTAGAAGTTAATTTCACTCTAGAGAGGGGGGTTATAATTACGTAATAAGTGATAGTTCCCTTATACAAAGAACTTGAGTAGACTAGTAAAAATTTGTTTTATTTTAAATTTTTCAAAATATTTTGCAATATTTATAAAATATTTGAAATATTTCAAAAATTTTTAAATTTTTGAAACATTTCGACTATTTTTTAAATATTGCAAAATAATTTAAATTTTATATTAATATTAATAATAATATTTTTTAAAGCTTTTAGAAAAAGTTAGACATTTGCAAAATACTTTAAATACTAAAATTAAAAATACTATATATTTTATTTTTAAAGATCTTTTAGAATGTATTAATAACAAATCAACTTCTAAAGAAGTTTTAAATTAGAAAAAATTAGCAAAAACAAAAAATTAGTATGAAAAGCTCTTTAAAAATATTGAAAAAAGTTCTAAAGATACTTATATAATTCAAATTTTAGAAAGAATTTGGCTAACTGGTAATGCTTTAAATGAAAATGCTGCATATACAATTGCAGTATGCCAAACTATGCTTAATCCAAATATCAAGACCTTAGCAATTAGTGAAAAAATTATACAACAAAGAGTTAAAAGAAATCTAGTAAGTCTTTATTATTGTTATTTTCTAAATATTTAAAAACTTAACAAAATTATACAAATATATTTGAATTATAGTGGCATTTAGAAAAAAACAAAGCATTTGCTTTATCTAATTCTGACAAAGATTCTTTAAGCTTAGAAAATAGTAAAGAATTTGAAGAATTAAGTTTAGAAGATTCAGATTAAGTAAAAAATTTAAATATATTAATTATTATTATTTATTAACTCTATATTTAAAAAATTTAAAATAAGTGTAACAAATTTAAAAAGTCTTTGAAGTATACTGAAAAAGTATGTATATATTAAACCTTTTTAATTATTTTGAAAAATCTAATATTAAATAAATTTTAAGCAAGAAAAAAACCAAGAAAAGGTAAGTAATTTTAAATATTTATATAACATTAATTAAGATAATCTAGGTTTTTAGAATATTCGAATATATTCAAATATATTCGAAAAAATTTAAAAGAATCTAAAGAAAGCTGCAAAATTTTCAAAAGTAATCAAGAAGTCTTAAAAGTAACTAAAGTAAGTTCTGATGAGCAAGAATTAGAGAATAATAAAGAGACTTCTGATGAAGATCAAGATAATTTAGAAGAAGAAAAATATACCTTCGAAGAAGATCAGGAATAACTATAAACCTTTAAATTTTTTTTGTTTTTTTTATTATATTTAAATAATATTACTTTTTTTTCTTTTATTTTATAAATCAATAAATTTGCTTTTATTTGTTAATTTAATTAAAATATATTTTAAATAAAGTTAAATATATTTTATTGTATTAAAGATAAATTATATTTTTTAAAAATATTTAGAAATATTTATATTTATTAAATAAATTTAGAAAAAATAAATTAGATCAAATTTCATAATCTATTGTAAATATTTCTAATATGTGTATTTAATTTTCAAAAAAAAATATTTTAAAAATTATTTGAAAATTTTCGAATATATTCAATAAATTTCGATTTATATATTAATTTTATAATTACTTAAAAGATTTTGAAAAATTTTGCAATTTTGCGGAATATTTTGAAATATTTTGAAATATTTTGAAATATTTAGCACAATATTTCACAAAATTTCAAAATATTCTGAAATATTGTGAAATTTTTTGAATATTTGCTATATATTCAAAATATTTTTTAAATTTTTTATTTTATATATTTGTTTTTAATATATTATATTTGCAAATTTTCACAATATTTTTCAAAATATTTTGCACTATTTTGCGAATTTTAAAATTTTGCAATCCGTCATGTCAATTGCAATTCTTTTGCAATTTTTTTGCATGCAATAACTTTTGAAATTTTGTATCTATATTTTTTGCCAATGTATTTAACAATGCTGATATTTATACCGTATAGCGCAGACCATAGTACCTCGGGTATAATACATTCCACAGGCAAAATTCAAGTTAGTACCCAGGTATAATAAACAAAGGGTACTTTACATAGAGATGGATATAATGCAATATATAGTATCCGGGTATAATCATACAATACCCGGGTACTATATATAGCATTATACCCGGATACTATATATAGCATTATAATGATAAGGATATTAAATCTTTTTCTAAAAAGGTAAGTATAACCAATCTTTGCTTGTAGCATATTAGGTTTCACACAATACTATATTTGTTACGTAGTGTAATGTAGAGGATAGTATGTATTACATATATGCATAAGAGTATGTACAGTATATATCGGTTATATTTAAAGAATGTAACACTTTACATAAAAAAATAAAAATTAAACCTGCTTCTATCTTCAAACTTACTAGTACAAAAAAAAAATAATGAATTATTAATTTTCATAGATGCTAAAGCCGGGAATATAAAAGTTATAGATTATTATACAAAAATAGTATAAGCACAAAAAATGAAGAAGAAATAAAAAAACATTTGAATATGTAGTATTGAAGGTCGCTACAAAAATGGTACTAGTATAATAAAAGAACATTATAATTGAATCTGAATTCTGTTAAAGTTAGAAAAAGAAAAGATATAGATTGTTATAATAAAGAGTAAAAAAAAGCTTTGGATGGTATTTAAAATCTTAAAATAGCAATACAATTCTAAATTCTGTTATGAAGATAATATAAAAAAAATTCGATCTAGTGATAATATAATCTGATGAAGTAGCATAAAAACTATAAAGGATGAAAAAGAACTTATATATATAATATAGAAAGTATTCAAATAAAATTTGTATTATAAATTATAATTATTAAATAAAGCTACTAACTTTTTAAATAAAATAACTAAAGCAAACTTTTAAATACTTATTAGAAGCATCAGTAATAAGAAACTTTATACCATATACTTAGCTATTATGTATAATCAGCTGATTACCTAATCACAATTAAAATCACAACTATATAAATTTAAGATCTTAAGCAATACGAAATCAAAACAGTAAGATTTTATCATAGTTGTTTGTGGAAAAGGTGTTAAAAAAGCACGTAACAATAAAAAAAAAAGGCGTCAGTGGTTTGTATAAGAAAAATTAATAGTCTTATATTATTTACAAGAAACTAAAAGTGTAAGAGCAATTGCAAGAAAGTTTAAACTTCAACCTAAACAAGTACGTGATTGGAGAAATAAAAAAAAAACATTAATGGCAGCTGCACTGTGAATTCAAAAGTTAAATAAAGGAAGATTACCTAGCTTTCCAAATCTTGAAACTGAATTAGCTTTGTGGATTGAAGATATTCGTAGTAAAGGAAATATAGTTTCACATCTTATGGTTACTAAAAAAGCAAAAAAAATAGCAACAAGACATGCTTATCAAATTTAGTATCCCAATCTTATCTCATTTAAATTTTCAAATAAATAGTTAAATGGATTTATAGTTAGGCATGATTTTTCAAATTGTCACTGTACTACTGTTTCTCAATATCTTCCTAATGATCTAGCTGAAAAACAGCAAAATTTTTTAAGCTATATACTATACCAACGTAATTAGCATCTTCTAAAGTATATAGAAAATATAAATGAAACTCCACTTTCATTTGATATTCCCTATAATACTAGTTTAGAAAAAACTAGTTCAAAAACTGTGAGAATTCACATTACTGGTTATGAACAAGCAAACTTTACTATTATTTTAGCATATATGGCTAATAGAGATAAATTACCAGCTGTTATAATTTTCAAACTAAAGAACTACCCAAAACGTGAAATATTTCCTGTGGGTGTTTATGTACATAATAATGAAAAAGGTTGGTGCAATGAAGAAGAGATGCTTTGATGGGTTGAAGAAATTTGAAAAAAGCGAAATTCAACTGGAAATCCTCAATCTTTGCTAATTTATAATGCATTTAAAGGACATACAGTTGATTTTGTCAAAAATAGATTTAAAGAAAAGAATACGAATATTGGTGTAATTCCAGGTAGATTGACTTCAAGGTTACAACCTCTTGATGTATCTGTTAATAGTAGTTTTAAAGCAAAGGTAAAATTTATTTATATTATTTAATATTGGTAATAGTAGTTAATACTGGTAATAGTAATTTATTATTTATTATAGTATCGAGCATTGTATACAAATTGGATGGCAAATACGGTACATAAGCTTACTAAAGCTAGAAAACTTAAATGATCTTCATATGCATTAGTTGCAGAATAGGTAAAAGAAGCTTGGGAAAATGTAGATCCAGAACTTATTAAAAGATCATTTTAATGTTGGTATTTCTATTAAAACAGATGGCTCTGAAGATGATCTTTTATTTGATTATGATAGAGTAGAATGATTAGAAAAAGCAGATCAATTAGGATCTGAGGAAAATAAAATTACAACATTAGATGAAGCTACTGAATTGGATGAAGTTACAGAATTGGATGAAGATATAGAAATAGATAATACTGGTACATATGAAGCTTCAAAAGATGAGGAAAACAAATATTATGCTGATGAGAATGAATCTGTTAACCATTTAGTAGAATCTCAAGAAATCAATATTCTTAAAAATAATCTTGAAAATATTAATTTAGGTGAAGATAACGAAGAGGATAGTGATTTAGAATAATGTTATATTGTATTTTTCAATATTTGATTGGTTCAATTTAAGTATAAAGCTTATTTGTATATGTATACTATATGGCTTGATATAAAAAGTTGTTAAATAAAAAACTTTGCTTTTAATCAACTATGTGGTATCATATATTTAATTATGCTTTTAAGATTTTTCTAAGTTTCGAATATAAAAATTTTCAACATGATAATGTTAGGATTTAGAGTTAGAGTTTGTGTTTGGAAAGGATTTTTAGATTCATAGAGTATTTTTATTTAGAACATCTTGAACTGATTAATTAGCCAGTTTTTGAGATAATATAGATGTGTTTTATTTAATTTTTTTTTTTAATATTAAGGTGATCACTTAGGCCCTGGCACTTGGCTTTATTCAGATAAATACGATATTATATCAATTTTCACAAGGATACAACTAGCCACACGTGTATTTTTGGTACCTAATTTAAGTAGTCCGCCTGGGTTCTATACTAGCCACCATACCTGCAACCTAACTAGGAGATTACCTATTTAAGCTCTCTGATTATTAACTAACGAGAGTACAACTAGCCATACATGCAACTTTTGGTTGCCTATTTAAGTAGTCTGCCCTAGGTTCCACACTAGCTGCCGTACCTGCACCCAACTATGGAGGATACCCATTTAAATCCTCTGGCTCCATTTCTGTAACACACTTTTACCTTACCACTCTTAATGAGATTAGCAATGCTATGGAAGGACCTTAAAACTTTAGCCACGTGGGCATTTATCCTTGTAATAAACTTAACAGAAATAGTACATGTCCTACACATGACTCAACCTGCATGTTTGATAACTTTTCCCCAACTAATACATGTTGTGCTGCCACTACTGGGTCCATATCTCAAACTATCTTTTTGAATACTGCCATAACCTGATTCGTATCTCAAGCCACAACCTTTCTAATTAGTTTTCACTTACGTACTCCTACCCTTGCAAGGTTCACAACAACCCCAGTACCCATATTCCAACTTCCTTCTTTTCCAGATTCCTTACTGGTCCCTCCCTTACTTTTAGCCGGCAACCCAGAAGGGTTAGTCTGCTCAGGCTTTAGGTGCTTTATAGTCTCCCTCCTCTTGGTATATGCTTCTGGAGTACAAGTCCTTTTCCTCTAGTAGCGAGCTGGCAATTTAGCTAGTGTGTCCCCCCACTTAAGGACCTGGTCGCTCGGTTCTCTGGTCTTAGTTTTCAGTTCCAAATTCAGTCTTCCTGTAGCACTGTTGAAGATTACTGCTACTCCTAACTCGGGACTTGTCAAACAGGTTTTTAGTAATTTCAGTTTTCTAGATTTATTGCGCCAAAGCTCCCATTCAAGATGGTGTAACCAAGATTACAGATATTTGGATACAACTGATAAACTTAACGTTAACCAATACAGATCTAGTTTTTTTTTCGAAATCATCATCTGTGGGATTCAAACTCTAAACCTGCCATTTGGGGTGCGACAACTCCACCACTTTACTAAGTCTAGTATATAATTTTTAATTTTTATTTACTATAAATAAGTATATTAAATATATCAGCAAATTTTATCTAACAATTAATTATATACTTCTCTTTATTTTAGATATTCATACTTATATATTTAAAATAAGATCTCATTCAAACATCTTTATTTATAAAATTAGTTTATCTATGATTAAAAAATTCAATAAATATTAGAAAAATAGCAACTTACTATATATAATTATATATATTCTAAATTCTCAATACAAATTGCAATTTATATTATTTTATTATTACAAAAAAAAAGAACAAGAACCAAATTATATTAATAAAAAAGTACAAAATATTCATACAAAATAAATTATTGCTAATTTATTTATTTATTTTTTTTTTTAAATATTAAGGTGACCACTTAGGCCCCTGGCACATAGCTTTATTCAGATAGTTATGATATTATATCAATTTCACAAGGATACAACTAGCCACACATGTATTTTGGTATCTAATTTAAGTAGTCTGCCTGGGTTCTACACTAGCCACCATACCTGCAACCTAACTAGAAGATTACCTATTTAAGCTCTCTGATTATTA
>CAJVPU010001731.1:0-12119 GCA_910591775.1 Dentiscutata heterogama | reverse complement strand
AGTTTAATACATAGTATATTATACTGGTTAAATTGAAACGTTTAAACATACCTCTCATTTAACTTCTGAATTACCTCATCAATTACCAAATTACTTTGGTATGTTGTAGAGCCAAAGGTGTAGTTTCTAAATCTTTATGTCATAAACTTGCCGAATTCGTATCCGTGGCCCCGAATTCATTTTTGTGCACTCTTGTGATAGCAAATCATTACTTTAACAAGACTTTATTATGATTAGATGATCTTCACAAATTAGCCAATCATAATAAAGCCCGCTATGCTTAGATAGATAGATAGTAAAACAAAAAGATTCAACAGAAAGCATAAAATGAGTAGAAAGGTTGAACACATGGTTAACAGAATAATCCAATAACTCTAATGATTAAACTCTCCTTAATGTCAAACTATATGGGCAGAAATTTTCAAAATTGTGATTAGATAAGTTGAATGAAATTTGAGCCAATAATATATATAAAACAGTGTGATTAATAAGATTAAAAGTGATTACTTGTCGGTGATTGTAAAATTGCCTATAAATTGCTTATGAGTTACTTATTTGTTACTTATCAGTTTTTATGAGCAGTGTACCGAACAGATCAGCTAAATAATCCAAAACTAATCCATAATTTACTGCATTTTTGATATAATTCTATAATGTATAAAAAAACTTCAAAAATGTAACCTTACCCTAACTAAATTTAACATGCTTTATAGTTTAGCTTTCTTTTATATGTATTTATATACTTTTTTGGAGCACAAAGAAGAATATAAGTGCAAATTTATCATAACAATAGATATTCTATAGGTTCATAAAATATAATTAAAAATTCAATGACAAGTTTCTTTTGATACACTTATATGGTTTAATGGCAAATGAAGTAATGTATATATCTAATATGCATAATCTATTCTTGTAACTTTGTCTTGAGATTCTATATTTATACACTATATAAGGTTTTTTGTATGTACAATTCAATAGTGCAATAATATATATATGCATTGGATGTCACATTGTTAAAAAAATAGCATGTTTTATTATATGTAATTTTTTTTGCCCAATCATTTATTTAAATATAAAACTTATTACTGTAGTTTTGATGTACTTAGTTGATAGACTACTTCAACGAGGCATGTAGTTTATTATATCAAAGGAAATTTTTAAATAGTAGAAAAGAGCTAGTTTGTTTATTACTGTAGTAAGCAATCTTATTGCTTTTTTTTTACACTTGCTAATTAAAAACATTATAACCTTTAAAGAGCTTTTTCAATATCAATGTATTACTACATTATTATGTTATTTTTACAATTATATTAACTATATTAATATATAATATTATAATATATATTAATAAAGCACTTAAAAATAATCTGCTTAAGTTTATAAATAAGTGAAGGAAAAGGAAAACCTGTAAATCGAATATCTATTTTTAATAAAGTAACTAATGAGTTTTACTATCCAAAAAGTATGATTTACAGGTTTTCTTTTTTTTTTTTTTTTTAATATTAAGATGACCACTTGGGCCCTTGGCACTTTATTAGTACAAGCGGTTAGACCATATGTCCGAAGACTTAACCACATGTTACATTGGTATTACAAGAGTACAACTAGCCACACGTACAACTTTTGGTTATCTAATTTAAGTAGTCTGCCCGAAGGTTCTATACTAGCTGCCATACCTATAGCCTAACTAGAAAGCTATCTATTTAAACTCTTTGGTATCACCTCTGTTCCATGCTTCCTTCTAATATATCCTTTCGGGGTAATTTACCTTTAAAGACCCAAGGACTTTAGCCAAACCAACACTCATTCCTTTCAGAATGAGAGTATTTATCCTTGTGGTAAACCTAACAGAATAGTACATGTCCTACATATGTGCTCACCTGCATGTTCGGTAACATTTCCCTTAACTAGTACATGCTGTGCTGCCGTCATCCAGTTCGTATCTCAAGCCATCTTTAGATGCTGCCACAACCCAGTCTGTATCTCAAGCTACAACCTTCCTAATTAGTTCTCTGTTACTTACTCTTGCCCTTGCAAGGTTTACAACAACCCTGGTATCCATATTCGAACCTTCTTCTTTTCCAGATTCTTTATTGGTCCCTCCCTTACTTCCAGCCGGCAACCCAGAAGGGTTGGTCTGCCTAGGCTCTAAGTGCTTCACAGTCACCCTTCTCTAATACATGCTTCCAGAGCACATGTCCTTTTCCTCTGGTTGGCATTCTGACGGTTTGGCTGGTATGTCCCCCCTTCAAGAACCTGGTCATTTGATTCTCCGATCTCAGTATCCAGTTCCGAATTTAGCCTTCCTGTAGTACCGTCAAAGATCACTGCTACTCCCAACTCGGGACTTGCCAAATGGGTTGTTAGTTATTCCGGTTCTCTGGATTTATTGCGCCAAAGCTCCCATTCGAAATGGTGTAGCCAAGGTTACAGATATTTAAGTCCAACCAATCGTCGATAACCATTAACCATATCACAGGCCTAATTTTCAAAATCGTCATCCGTGGGATTCGAACTCTAGACCTGCCGCTTGGGGGTGCAGCAACTCCACCACTTCACTAGGTCACTGCACCCTTTATTTACAGGTTTTCTATTTGTGTTGTTCAAATATATTATTTACAAAATTTATATAATGTATATAGTTTTAATAAGTATAAAGAGTATTAATTAATATATTTAAATGTTCTTATACATTTCACAATATCTTTCAAATTCACCTAGTGAATTATATAATTATAAGATATATTTATAAAGAATTTACTGTATTTAAATTAAAATAATAATTGAAGTACAAATGTCTTCTACATATTTATTTGTGCAAATCTAGTTAACAATAATAAAACTATCTTTTCTAAATTGATTTTAAAGATTTACAAATTTTTATATCTCACCAAATAAAATAATAGCTAAAACAAGCTATACACAATAAATGGCTATATTACATTTACAACTTTATTAGATATTACTATTTTAAATTTTTAAAAAACATGAAGAATTAGGTTTATGACAGCTATACCCAACATATAAGACAGGCTATAGTTTTCTGCACAGCTATAAGAACTAAGCATATGGCAAGCAATTCTATAGAAGAACCTCAAAATGTCTCAGTTTCTATTTCATTAAACCCTACTGAGACTTCTATCAAAAATATTTTTTCTCTAATATCTAATCAACCTACTATTCCCTCTATCTTTATAAATACCTCATTACCTACAACAATACTTTCTAAAACTTCCTCTTCAGAAGACTCAGACAATAACAACACATCTACAACTAAAAACACTCTCTTAGACAAACTTAACAACCTTTTTTTCAAATTTACTTGATTTTTATGATTCTACAACATGTTATAACAAATTTTTTTTCTATTATAATTTTCAACCTCTACCTTCTCCACAAACACTTAATTCATTTATACAATATATCAAATTAAATTATTCAGATTACTTTTCCAAACAATATATTAAAATTTCTATCTTAACCAAACCAAATTTTTCTCAAGAAGCATATATATATTTACTACATAAAATTTTCTCCTATCTAACCATTCTTTAATTTCTTTTAAAAACCTCACTAACTTTCAAAACACTCCTCTTAAATCCAACTATACTATATTTATACAATTTTTAGATCCTACCCTTATATCTGAATATATCACTCTTTCTATTAAAATAGCCTCCCTAAATATTAATAGTCTCAATCAATCTAACAAAAAGCTCTCTATTCAAGAAATACTTGCCAAAAATTCTTAGACCTCTCTGAAACACATCTCTCATCTCAAGAAGATAAATTCTTTAACTATCAAATACCAAACTATACTAGTTACTAGAGCTCTTACACTTCACTACACCAAGCTAGTACTCAGCACAATCAAACAAAAATTTGACAGTCAAATACTTGTTAATACTTATGTTTAAATCAGATGTCAAATGATTGCAGATTAACCAAAGCTAAATATATACTATTGGTTAATCTGCAATCATTTGATGTCTAACTTAATCACAAGTATTAACAAGTATTTGACTGTCAAATTTTTGTTTGATTGTGCCAAGCACTACACCAAGCAAATGTAGATATTAGAGATGTGCTGTATGCAGTATGCAGGTAATATTGCATGCTACATTATGCTGCATAATGCAATGCAAGTTGCCTAAAATTTAAAATTGCACATAGAAGTTATTATATAATTTTAATTGTCATTTCATTAACAACCAGTTTATAGACACTTGTTCTTATCAAAATCAGTAGCCTGTAAAATTCAATAAAAAAGTAATCTGCCAGGTCTGTTTTCACTATATAAATTTAATAGTTTATGTTTTCAAATCTGATAACCTTAATACAAAATCTGTTCACTGTATATAAGTTTTGAGAGGTCTATAGTATATTATGCAGAACTGCATAATACATCATGTGACATAATGTTGCATTATGTGATGCAAAGTTAAAAAAACTTGCATTCGCATATCTCTAGTAGGTATTATCTATTACAAAATTGCAAAACATATTGCTTATACACATAACTATAATAATTACATTATTAGCCTCAACCTTTATTTCAAAAACATATCAATATATCTTTTACAAATCTATATTTCAACTCAGGAAAAAAAAACTTAGTAAAGATATTTAGGAACAAATAATTACTCTTACTCAAGACTCTAATTATAAACTAATAATTATAGGTGACTTTAATAGTACCACAAACCCAAGACTTGATTACTTTCTACCAAAAAAATTCTCTATATCTGAATTAGAACTAATCAAATTCCTTCAATATCACCAATACAAAGATATCTATCAGTTTTTTTTTCCTGAAACTCTAAATTTTACTTTCTAATAAGCAAACATTCAAAGTAGTTAAACCAGTTCTAAACTAATTTATCAATTACAAATATTGAATACACTAATATCTTAACAGATATTATAAATAAATCAGACCACTTCTTAATAACTTTAAAAATTTTAATCATTACCAACAAACCTAAATCACATAAACAAAAAAAATGAAAATGTTTTTTATAGAAAAACTGTACAAAACAAATAATCCAAGATTATATTAACCAAACTTTCTAAAACTTATAATGCATTCTTCCTAAAATCCAAACAATTACAAATCAAAATAAACTTAATCTTATTTAAAACCAAATACACAAGGCTTTAATTAAAGCAGCAAACAAATATATTCTTTACAAAAAAAATTAAACCAATTAAAGAAATTCAAGATTCCTCTTCTTCTAAACACCTACCAATCTTCTACCAATATAAACAAATTCAATTTTTCAAAAACTACTTCAATTTGACTAATTTTAATAATCTTCTTATTCAATATCAAAACCAATATCTAATTAACTTACTTCAAACAAACTCACCAACTCTTATTTAAATCAAAAAAGAATTTCAACTTGTTAAAACAACCCTTAACTATCAATATTAACAAAATCTTTATGAAAAAATCAAGCAAAAGATTAACAAATTCTTTATCAAAACTCCTAAACTTTTTTACAAAAAAGTACTAGAAAAATACAACAATATCAACATTGACCGCCTTCTTATCAACAATACTTTACTTATAGAAAACAATAAAATTCTAAACAAAATATATTATTATTTCTCTAACTACTTTTCTGAAAAACTTTAAATCTAATCTCTCTAGACTTTTATCAATTATATTAACCAACCATACTCAGAATTTGAACTACATTTTTAAGATCTATTTAAAACTATTTCTAACCAAGAATAGACTGAAATACTAACTAATCTCCCAAACCAAAATCCAGCTGGACCCTCTGAAAATTGCTAAGAGCATATTAAATATGCTAGTATACACACTCAAAACATTTTTAGATCCTTCATTAACAAATATTTTCAACTTCAGAAAACTCCAACAGACTAGAAATCTTCAAATATATTTCAATACCTAAGAAAACAAACTTGAATTTTACTCTAGACCAAGTTTGTCTAATTTCTATTATTAAACCCTTCAAAAAAGTTTTTACAAAAATCTTTACAAACTATCTAGATAAAATAATCTCATCAAATAATTTTTTTTCTAACCTAAACTTTACAGCAACTAAAAACTCTGCTATGTATACTTTAATTCAAATTTTGCATAACACTATTAAACATTACTTCTCTCATAACAAAAAAGCATAGATATTATTTCAAGATATATCTAAAGCCTTTAATAGAATCAATATTCAACACCTACAAGACACTTGTTATAAAATTGATATTTTTAGTACAGAAATCAATCTAATAACTGAGCTATATATCTTGTCTAGGCAGAGTAATAATGGCTTATGGCCTAATATCACTAATATATATTAAATCTGGTATTGAACAAGAAGAAACCTACTCCCCTCTTCTATAGAAGATTTATTATGATCCCATTTTTACCTACATATCTCAAAAATACAATGATCACTTTCATCTTCTTCTCTACTTGAAATAATCTTAAATACATCTCCAACTACTATCACAATTTCACTACTAGCATATATAGATAATATAGTATAGCACTGCAAATATTCTAAGGCTCTACAAAACATTCTTAATGATGCCTCTGCCTTGTACAAACTTAACAATATTGAAGTTAACTCAACTAAATCTGACTTACTTCATAGTTCTCCTAAAAATCTTAAAGCATCAAACCAGATATTCTTTTATAACAATTAAACAATTGCTTTCAGAAAACCCACAGACATAATTAGATATTTAAATATCTTTTATAATAGTAAAGAGTCAACTAAACCAACTCTAGACATATTATATAACAATAGAAAACTTTTTCCTTCTAATTAAATATAAAAAATTATTATTCTTTCAAATATTCTCTCTTTTTAATCTTATACTTTAACTCTCTTTAGAATATCTCCTACAAATTATACCTATTCAAAAAAATATACAAACTAAATTCTCTCAACTACTATCTATACAAATAAAAAAGATGATCTCTTTAGCCAAAAACACTAACAATATATCACTTACTAACCCACTCATCTTTAATCTACTCACTCTTACTAACATAATTCAAAAAATTAGTATATTTAATATTGATTTTACTTTTAATACCTTTCTACTTCTTTATAATATTAGCATTCTCTGAGTCAAGTCTTGGTTACTTAAAATTTGGTATCCAAAGCTTACTAAAGAAACACTTCTTATATACTATTAAAAAATGCAAAACTATACACTTCTGTTTCATCTTTCACAATTAGCAAAAAACAATATAACAATCTTCTTGCCTACTCAAATCACAAACTATCCTACTTCTATCCCTAAACATTCCCATCTAATCTATAATATACTTCCCCAACTTCTAATAATCTTATACTTAATAGTCTTAAAAATAACAAAATTTTATTTATAAAACAAATTACAATAGCAAATAACAAATTTCTTCTTTCTTGAAACAATATCTATCTTTATACAAACAAAGCAACTAAAGGTTGACAACCTTCTTGGTTTACTCAACTTTTACAAATGATACAAAAAAATTTATTTCAGATTACATGGCCACACCTTCAACTACTGTTAGTAAATATCTTTATTAATATAACTAATCTAATATCTTCCTCAATTACAAGTTTTTCCTTTCAACTATTGTTTAATAATCAAGATATAATTTTTTTATATTCAACAAATATTAACAAACTCTTATTTATAAGATTGACTAACTAGCAGAACTACTTAAAAATCAAACAAGCTTAATAGAATCTGTTAACTTACTACCAAACTCCAAACAAATAAACTTTCCTTATAAGCAAATTAAATTCAATAAATCTGTATTACAAATCAACTACAGGGAAATTCTTGCTATTATTAATATTTCTAACAATCTTAGCCCACTTTTAACCACTTCCCTCTATCAACCACAAATTAATATTTCTTCTTGAAAAATACATTTAATACACCATATTATTGATCCCTTTTTCTATCAATACAAACTTATCCAAATACACAATAATATACTAAATCTAAATCTAACTAATCTTCAATTTGCTACAGATGCTTCTATCCAAAATTTTTAATTTCCAAACATACAATCTGGTATAAACTAGATTTGTAAAAATGATCTATTAATTAAATTTAACACTGCAATCAACCTTTTTCCTAACTCTTCTCGATCAGAGATATTTGTAATTATTCCTCTTCTACTTGTTATTCTAATTAATTCTACTGTTACTATATATACTAGTAGCCTAATTTTAATTAAAAACTTATTTAATTCTCTCTTTTCTAAACTTTTTCAACTCAAAAACTGGAATATAATCTCTATTATCAACTCTATTAAATCTACTAAAAATATTTTTATTAATCTTGCTAAAGTTAAATTATACTCAACCAACTCCCTCCACAATCAAGCTAATCTGCTAGCCAAACAAGGCTCTAGCAAACCTCTTTTAACAATCTCTTATACATACTTTAATCTCCCTACTTACTTCTTTTAAAACAATCATATTATTATACTTAAAGCATATTCTTTTATCAAAAATATTATTACAATTCAGGAACTTATATTCTGGTTATCTCTCTCAAACTCTTAAACAACTACACATCAGATATAAACTAGAATTTGACATTTAAAATATTAAACTTCTTAGAAAATAACTCTTATAAATACTTCTTCTACATAAAAATTCTTAAAAACAACTATTTAAAAATGTATAATCTTAATATTTGCTATCCAAATCTATATACAACAAATAAATATTGTAAATATCTCTTAACCAAAGACTTTCTTTATATACTTTTGTGTTCTAAAAATATTGAAGATATTCAATAATCACTTATTAATATAACTACTAATATGCTTCAACAACTTCAACTTATATCCAACTTATTTCACTTCTTAATATGCTTTTACTATCAACAACTAACTCTCCTAATATACAATACAACACTCTTATTCCTACTATTCTTGGTATATATCTAAGATTAACATATTAAAATATCAAAACTCTAACAAAAAAACAAACAAAGCACAGCTTGTCAAACTTTTTAATAATCTTTTATACTGGTTCTTTTATAAAATATGATTCAAATATAACTTCTTTCAACATCAATGGGAAATAGTCTGAAATATTATATCTAAAACTAAACATAGCAAATTTTTAACTCCCTTACTTACTAACTAAACAAATATATATAGATTTTACTTACAATTAATAGACCCACATGATGCCATTGAAAAATAGTATTTACAAGATTTTTTTCTAACAACATGCTTTTTATAATATTATGATTAATATCTTAAAGTCTTTTCTACCCTTTCCTAACTAGAATTACTTTATTTATTTAAATTAAATAGGGAATAGGAGGTGTAATATCATATTGAGTGCTTTGCAGCACAAGTGTAGTTAAAAATCTTTATATAGAAATTTTTCTAAAACCATACTTTCTGGTTATTAGCTAGTTCTAAGTTAAAGGAATTTGGCAGCCTAGTCAAATACCTTATCTGTCCTCTTACTCAAGTTTTTCTGATAACAAGAAGACTATTAATCTTTGGATTCATTTAGGTTTATTGTAATAAAGTTTCTACTATGTCATTATATTTAATAAAAAAAAAAATAAAAATTCTAAAAATACAAATTCCTTTTAATGCTAATTTATTAGCCAATATTAAATTTTTTTTTAATGTTGAAATATTAATTTCATTAGATCTAGTTTTTATTAGTTCATTTATTTATTTTTTTTTAAATATTAAGGTAAGTACTTAGATCCTTAATGCTTTATTAGTACTGAATGTAATACTTAGTACAAACTAAGCTATAATACATTTATATTGTAAGAGTACAACTAGCCACATGTACAACTTTGATTGCCTATTTAAGTAATCCACTCTAAGGTTCTACACTAGTCGCTATACCTATAATCTGCTAGAAGATTATCTGTTTAAACCCTCTAACTCTATATTCTTACCATGATGCCTACATCTAATCCTTTCATTTTGGAACTTGAGACTTTAATCTCTATTATCTAGTTCCTTCTCCAGAACCAGAGAGGTATTTGACCCTGTACTAAACCTACTAGAATTGTATATATCTCATATATACACTCATCCAGACTTTCAGTAATCTATATTACAGCTTTACCTGCACACTCAGGAGTTATTCACCCCTATAGTTACTTACTAATACCCTTACAATGTTTGGTATTTAGATCTCAGTACCTATTTTCTATTTCTTTCATGCCCCATGTCCTTGGTTTTCTTAATTTTCCAAACCAGTTAGTCTAGCAGGGTTGGTCTCTTCAGGCTTTAAGTGCCTTCTAGATCTCCTTCTCTTGATACATGCTTCCAGAGCACATGTCCTTTTTCTCTAGTACAACTCCGGCGGCCAGGTTGGTAGATTCCCCTATCACAGGATCTTGTTAGCCAATTCTACTAATTCTTTAGTTCAATCTGGATCTGTTCTATAGTGCTATTAAAGATTCTTACTACTTCTTTGCTCAGGTCTTGCCAAGCCAGTTCTGGATTTTCAAGTTCTCTCTGTCAGTTTTATATGATTTCAGAAGTCTTATCATGGATTTGTGCTATCTAAACCGGTTTGCATTCTTTGGTATAACACAAATGCTTCCAGAATCTTCCAGTACACAAGGTACCTTGGTGTGACTAGAGTTATAGGTGATAGAGCCCAACTTATTAATGAAGATCTGTTACCATAACACAAGTAGTTTTGTCTAAACCATCACTAGTAGGATTCGAACTTAGTACCATAGTCAAGCTAGCTTGGGGGTGCGACAACTCTACAACTACTCTAAGTCACCACACCCTATTTGTTCATTTATTAATAATCAACTAGCAATTTTTTATATTTATTCATTATTTGACAAGCTTTTTCATATTGATTTAAAGTAAATATATTGTTTGGTTTTTTATTAGATTTAATTTTTATTAGCTCATTTAATAATAAATCTGCAGACGATTTTTTATATTAATTTATCATTCAATAAGTTTTTTCATATTGAACTTAAAGCAAATACATTATTTAGTTCTATTTCAAATTATTTATTTAATCTGCAAGTGATTCTTCATATTTATCCATTATATGATAAATTTGTTTACGATTACTTAATGCCTATGCATTGTTAGTTTGATTTCTAAAAATTTATTTAGATTTGCAAATAATTCTTTATATTTACCCATCATGCAATAAACTAAGCTACAAAATTTTAATGCAAATGCATTATTTGGTTCAATTTTTAGTGATTTGTTTAAATCTGCAAGTAATTTTTCATATTATTTACTATGAGATAAGTTGTACCATGTTGACTTAATATTTACAAGTTATTTAGTTTGATTTCTAATAATTTATTTGTGATCCAACTAGAGAGTGCTTATAGTTAAATATAATGCAGATCACTTATAGAAATTGGGGCTTTGTAAATGATGCATGAATCTAAAACTTTTTTTACTAAGTTAACTACTCTTCTAACTTAAGAAACTTTTGTAAAGCTTGTTAAAACATATCTATTAGTTCTTAAATTATCTAAATTGACCTGGTGGATGCCAAAATATCTTTAAAAAAACCTTACTTTAACTATATAAATTTCTTTGTAAAAAAAAGTTTTTTTAATGATATTTTAATATTCACTAGGCCAATTTAGATAATTTAACCACTATTAGATATATCTCAACAAGCTTTACAAAAGTATTTTAAGTTAGAAGAGTAGTTAACTTAGTATTAAAAAAAGTTTTAGATTTATGCATATCACATTTGTAAAGCTTCAATTTCTATAAGTAATCTATATTCATTTTACTATGATTACTTTCTGTTTGACTTATAGATTACCAATTAAGTATATTATTTGTTGTTTTTTTTTAGTATTAAAGTGATTTCTATAGCTAAAAACTTTTTATTAGACAATTAACAATATTTACGATTATAATAAGAATACAATTAGTTACATATACAACTTTTTGTTATCTATTTAAGTAGTCTGCCTTGGTTTTATACTAGCTGTTATACTAATACTTGCTGACAAAACCTGAACAAATTCTAAATAATAAAAAACCAATTGCAATTTATAAAAAATTAAATTAAATAAATAATTTTAATATTTTGTAAATATATTATTTATAACTATAAGAATATATATAATTTGTTTAAATAAAGATT
>CAJVPU010001730.1:0-12120 GCA_910591775.1 Dentiscutata heterogama | reverse complement strand
ATAATTTTAAAAAATTTTCTTAATAAAGTTAATAAAACAAATCTAAAATTAAATATTTTACTTAGAAAATATATAGCCAAAATTAATATAGGTTTTTATTAAAAAAATTAAACTTTTTAATAAAAATACAGGCAAATTTGTCTGTGTTACAATTTAAGAAATACTATTTTTATATATTAAGGTCTTGGTGCAAAAAGCTAAATTATAATTCTAATACAAGTATTAATAAATATAAGGCAGCTATTTGAAGAAACTTTTGGTACCTAATAAAGACAAAAGGATAGAATAATGCAGAGATAGGTAAACAAGTTACTGAGGCTATTAATAAGTAGGAATAACAAAATTTTATATTATATAATTAAAAACAAGTATGATTAAAGCTAAACAAATAAAATATAGTATAGTTGACACTTTAATAAATAATTATATAATTTAAAATAAGTGTTATCTATATTATATTTTATCTGTCTAGCTTTATCACTTACTTTTAAATAATAAAAAATAATCTAAACTCTTTTTTTTACTCTTTTTATTTACAGGTTGTAAAAATTCAATGTCAGAATAGCAAATATCTTTGCCAATTATGTTAAGTATTGGTAGAAACCAAAATATAACAAATAGATAGTATGCTTAAAGGGGATTTCTAAAAACATAATTGACACTAATAACCTAATTGAAATATTCTATCATAAGCTAAAATATGTTTATATAAAGAGGTGCCTAGGATAATGAATTAACAGAGAAATATATCTGCTTATAGAGATTGTACTTTAAGACTTAAAATTTTTAGCTTTTATAAATAAATTGAAAGTTGGAAGAATGAATCTACAGAGATATTAGCAGTAAATTTGAGAGATTGCAGGGACTATAAAAACTAATTCAAATAATATTTATAATATTGTTTTTAATATTTGGATTGTACATTCTATGACAAATGATGATATAGATTATTCTGTTCAAAAGAAAGACTCTATAGTTAACAATACAAATAATTTAAATATATCCTTATATATCTGCAATTGTTATGATTTCAAAACATGACAATTGCCATATAAACATATTTTTGCTATACTTAACAAGCTTTGTATTAATATTGATAATTAGTAAAAAGTAGCCATAATAACAATTATGTTGTGTAACAACCTGATAATCCCAATGTAGAGAAATTTTCAGATTTTCTCAACTCTATTGAATATTTAGAAAATGAGAATTTGAATTTACAAAATTATAAAAAGAGCTTGCGTCAATTGCTGAAAAGTGAAGAAGAAAGAAGAGACAAGATATTTGCAGCTTGAGATTAACACTTAGACAAGCTATTCAAATAAAAAAGATAAGAGTTGCAAGGGTTAATACTGTAGTTAGTAATAATATATTAGATGTATCTAAAATACCACCAAATACAAAAATCAAAAAACAGAATAGATATTAATATATTACTGTATTATACAATATAAATACAATATAAAAAATTATATAATAAAATATAATAAATTATTTCTAATTTGGATATATATCATATCTGGTTTAATTTTTAGAACATATAATAAATGTAAAGCATATCAAGTTTTAAATGTAAAATATAAAATTAAATTAAATTAAAAATAAAAATAATATTAGTAATATAATTAAAAATAATATTTATAAAATAAAAAAAGTAATTAAAAACAAAACAAATTAGTAAATAATCAAAATTAGAAAAAAAGTATAGAGAGAAAATGTCTCAAAGTACATAACTGGTAAATATTTTTAAAATCTTAATACAGTCAGACCTCTCTAAATATATAGTTTTGGGTGGCTAAAAAATATTGCATTTAGAGAGGTATTGCATTTAAAGAGGCAAAAATCTATAAGTGTCATATGAGTTAGGACCAAACAAAGCCATGCATTTAAAGAGACTATGCATTTAGAAAATATATATTTAGGAAGGTCTGACTGTACAATGCATATTTCATTTACCCTAAAAATAGTAATAACCTAAAGAAAAATAAATTAGTAAAGAAAAAGATATGATCGACTAGTAAAATTAATTCATAAGAAGATTATTTAATATCAGATGCATTCTATAAACTATAAACTTTATCCAAATAGCTAAGTTCTTTTTATATTAGCAGTGGTCTTTCTTACTATGGAAATATATCTAAATATTTTAGAAAAAATAATTAATAATTTATAAAAATTTTGCCAAATTACTATACTGCTTAATGTAATAAATAATTTAAATTCAATAGCAATTAATTTACCAAGAATTATGGCAATAAAAATTAAAAGGTAATTTAGATAGATTTATATATTCCTAATAATGCATACAAATGTATAATAATAAGATGAAAAATAAATAAAATAATTCAAATTTAGTAATTAATTTGTCAACTATAAATTTTGACAAGTAAAAAATAAGATAATTTAGATAATATATATTTCTAATAATGCATATAACTGTATAATAATAGAACAAGAAATTATTGATTTTTTTTTTTCAGTATTAAAGTGATCTCTTTGGCTATGAAATACTTTTTATTAGTTATCAAATATATATATAGTTACAACAAAGTTACAACTAGCCACATGTGTATCTTTTAGGTAATTATTTAAGTAGTTTGCTCGTAGGTTCTACACTAGCTGCTATATCTGTAACCTACCTAGGAGGTTGCCTATTTAATTCTTCTGGTCATAACCATCCGTAGATATCTCTCGACTAACCTTGTAATTTCTATCTAGTTGTTCCTAACAGATTTCACATCCCATCTTAGGACTTTTGCAACTTATTGAGAGTTTGTACTAACTAATTACTGGCTTGTATTCCTTCATTAAGCAGATGCATGGCTATTCTTGAAGTAAACCTACTAGAGCCTTCTGTATCTCTATCTAGCTGACCCAGTTATCACAGTTGCTGAGACCTCCACTCACAGTTTAGTGTAACTCAATTAAACTGCTATACTCTTGTAAGATTCACTTCAACCCTAGTACTCATATTCAGGTCTTCCTTTTTCTGTAATTACATTATTGGTTCATTCCTTACACCTAATCTGTGACTCAGAAGATTTGACTCTGGCTAGGCTCTAGGTGTCTTGTGCCCTGTCTCTTTGTAGTATATAATTTTATAGCACATGTCTTTTTTTTCCAATTGGGTCTGGCTAGTCTTCAGAGATCACCCAGCCCTTGTCATTAGATAGAACCTAACTTCCAAATCCTAGTCACAGTAGATGGCCACCCCAGTTTTCCATGCTAGCTAACTAGGTTGGTGTGCTACTTTTCTTTCCAATTGGTAGTCAGATTAGTAGATCCTCTATTTAAGGATTTTGTTGTCATTAGGTTTTTCAATCTTGGCTATTACTTCCAAATTTAGCCTTCCTGTAATACTGTCAAAAGTTTCCACTATCTCCTTATTCAGGTCTTCCCAAACAGGTTTCGATTATTCCAGTTTCTTGGTATTTCTGTGCTGAAGCTTCCATAACGAGATGATATAACCAAGATTGCAGATTGTAGATCTAACTGCAAATTTATTTTTTAATAATCATTGTCTATGGATTCGAACTCTAGACTTGCTGTTTGGTAGAGTGATAACTAGACTACTTCAATAAGCTATCATACTCATAAGAAATTATTAATAATAATTAAATAGTTTAAAAAAATAAATAAATACCTTTCTCTACTTTTTTTAATATCTAAAACTAATTTAATCTTAATATTGAAAATAATATTTGATATCTCCAATATCTCATACCTAATAAACAATTTAATACTTACAGCAAATCTATATAAGAAGATTATGGCCAAGCTATTAGCAGGTCCTAGCTTATAGAATAACTTTCTTATGATTAGTTAATCAAATTAAGATATACATGTGATATAAACCAATCAAATTTGTGAAATTTTGATCTTCATTTAATTTAATTTATTATTCTTTTTTTATTATATATAAAAAAAAAATTACAATTTATTGAACTTTAGTAATAAACTATTAAGATTGCTAGTTTTTTTATGGTTAATAATAATTTCTTTATTCTCTTCTTTGCTTAGTTTTCTTGTTTTATCTTTAAAGCTTTTATTATTTTTATACTCTTTTTTTGTTAAATGTTCTAGTAGACTTTTTATATTCTCTTCTATTCCTTTTTTTAGATATAATAAGCAAGGTAAATATTTCTAACCAATTTCTTTCAAATATTCCACATGATATTCATGGCTGCATGCTAGTAATCTGAAATCTGAAGGCAAGTAGTTAATAGATGTATTTATATTAGTTCTTTTGCAAAACAAGTAATTACACAAAGTAAATTTGCTAGATTTGTATAGTGTGTTAAAACCCAAAAGAAGATGTTAAGTATAAGCAATAATTCCTATAGCTATTATTGATATTATGGTATTATCTAAATTTTTTTTTCTTATTTTTAAATGATATTACTGGCTCTTGTATAGTTATACTCATAATACTATCTGTAATAATTTGAGAATAAATATTAATAAAGCATTTTAACAAAAAGCATAATGCTTTTTATGTACAATTAGTAAGGTCTTAGTGATTCAAAGGATACTTCTTCTACATTGATTGATGTTTGAATAACTTACTAAGTCAGTTTTCATGCCAAAGATAATTAATAAAATATGCTTGATATTACAAATACTTTGGTTCATCATGTTTTTGAGTAGTTCACTGTAAAAGGCTATGAAATATTTTGACAAAAGTATCAAAAAACTTTGGCAAATAATTTCTTATAATAACTAAAATTGGATGGTTAATACTGGCCCAATAAAAAATATCTGACAAAAACATTAAAGATGCTTTGTTATAGTTGTGATGATTAAATTATAAAAAAAGAGTCTAACAGATTCTTCATAATTTTGCTATTTACCTGTATAAAAAAAAATTGTATAAATATCAAGTATAAGAGAAATCATATTATCTACTAAATTGTTTAATGTTAAGTATTCAAGATCTTTGCATTAATCAAACTTTTTTTAACAACCATAGAGATTTAATGCCAAGCCTGACAAGTCATTTCAAGTAAAAGATTAATGCACCAAGGTTGAATATTAAAACTAAGAGACTTTTTTGCATCAAATATATATACATATAGTAAAGAAAAAAATAGCTAGTACTATAGATAAATAAGTTCACAGCTGTTTAAGAAAATATGTAATAGACCTATAATTGAAATAAAAAATAATACACTTCAAGAAATAATAGATGCATTACTATGTGTTAATATATGTAAAATTGCAGTTCTTATATATATTTGACTAGCTAATCAGCAACCAAAGGAATTGAATAACCAGTATCAAGATATTTTCTAATAATATTAACTTTGCCAACTGCATCTAAGCTTTCTACATATTCATCAACCAAATACAAATTATTTTGTAAAAGATTAACAAGAACAATATCAATCATTGATTGTTTGCTTGCTTTTTTCTTGAGACAAAGATTATAACTATGCATGGTTAGTATATCCATGGTTTCTTCTTCATTATTACTTACCTTTTGTTCCCAATGCTTATTAAATGATAGTCCTAGAGGTCTCATAAATTGATTCTCTAACCCCACTTTTAGAAGATCTGCATCCACAAGTTTTGGATTATGAAGACAATTAGCTAAAATAAGATATGAGCCTATTATTGGATTTATTAAAAGGGTTGCCATATTCATTGCTATAGATGTTTTATTATTTACTGGAACTTTTTTACTATGAATATTATGATAATTGTCTACATTAGTGCATTGCTGTAATATTTTTCTAAACTTTTATTTATACTATTATTATGATTCTCTGTAATCTCTTTTTTTTTTTTGCCAGACTGTTTGTATTGTTGATGTAATACCAAGCTCAGCCAAAGCATTAATTACTGAATCTCCTGTACTTTTTGAATCTAAAAAAGGTACCAAATCCCGCTTTAAATTTATAATAAACTTGTTATACAAGCCATAAAGAAAGTAACAAACAAAAAGCAACTGTGACATAATTTTGGGCCATAATTCAGGATTCTTTTGTGATAAATTTACTGATGATATGAGTTCATTAAAAAAAGATTTTAAAGATTTATTCTCTGCTTGCATATGGGCATGAAATGTATCAAACTTCTTAAATGCTAGTAATTTTTTTACTACCTCATGTTGATATAAGATATCTGTCATGGCTTTTGTTGCATTTGAAAAAGATACCTCTTCTAATTCTAATATATCACAACTGTTATCTCTAATTAACTCCTGTGCTGGCTCCTCTATTGAATCTAAAATCTAAATACTATTTATACTATCTATGGGCTGTGCATGTTTTTTCATACTATCTGAAGGTCGAACAACTATTTTATTGTAATATAATTGGCAAACCAGATCACCAATTTTTAAGTAATCTGGTAAAGTGCTGCTTTCTTGAGCTTTATTCCAAAACCATTCTGTTACATTTCTTATAGACTGTTCTGGTGTTTTAGAACATACAGTTATTGCACATTGTCATTTCTCTATAGTACAAATTTCAAAACTATTGCTTTTAAGTAAAGTATGTCAGAACTGTGATTCTTTTTGATCCTTTTTGTAATAAGCTTTTCAAAGGTATTCTAATATATTCTAACTTAATTATTTATGATGTCACACTAAAAAAATTTTTAAATTTTTAAAAGCACTTTAAACTGTATAAATTCAATTGTAAGTGATTGACCAATCAGAAAAAAGTTAGCCTATAAGATCCTAGCAATAACAATTTAATTAGTAATACTGTAATATTGCTTCTCCTTATAATTCATTACAAAATTACCAAATTCAAGTCAAGGCTACTAACCAATTCCTTCACCAATTCAAAAGAATGGGAAATAGAAAAGTGTTATTATGGTACGCCTATTATTTAGGAGGCATACTAGAAAGCATGCTACTAGATGAAAGACCATCATATACAAAGCAACTTATACTACTGCAGCTGTTCGAATTTACTATATTTTTCATAAGTAGGGAACTGACAAAATTAATCATACTATGAAATTAACACTGCCAATGATCTATGAATTGAAGACAAAAGATTATCAAAGAATTGTAAACTAAAAACTTACAAATTCTTTTTTTTTTTTTAAGAATTATTAAATTTTTTTTACTAAGATAATAGAAATATAACCAGTATCTTATTTTGTATGTAAAGTTATGCAGTTATATTTTTTTTAATAAAGATTATATTTTAATGTTCGTGTTTTCTAAATAAATAACAAAATATAACATTATCGAATACTTAATAAATTCATTTATTAAAATTTAAATTTAATTAATAAATTTTACTTATCTCACTAACAAGCTTCTAGGTTTTGTATAGAGAAAACTGACCATATTTTTAATTTTGAGTGTCTATTAGCATGATCAAACAGTAGAACCTTTTGATTTCAGCTTGATCTAATTTCTAATTCGTGGGAAAATGCGACAAGTACATTTAAATAAGACTTAGCGAAGAGCAATAAAATCACATCTAAAAAAAACTTTAATTTTTTTTATTTGCAATATGCAAATGTGATTGGCTGTAGATGATCAGTAATGTCACATTATTAATGATCAATGATTTCGTCCAATAAAAAAAGCGATTTACCGATGGCCAATAAAAACTCTGAGAGAAAATTAGTAAATGCATTTGTTTAATGCCAGCTGTTGCAACCATGGGAGAAACTTGGCTAACGTGAGGACAAATTAGCTTAGGATTGCAAGCATAGGTTATGCGAGATGCATGTTCTTTTGGGGATTCGGAATTAATGATAATGGGTTATTAAGGAATATATTTATTCATTTAGTTGGAGCAAAAAGATAATAATGCTCTTTATTAGTTTAGCTGTTGTATTTATACTTTTCAAATGCTAATGGTTCTGGACCAAGATTTGTGGTCTCGGACCAATATCGATGGTCTTAGACCAAGATCTATGGTCTCAAACCATGATCTGTGGTTCCAAACCCACATCTCCTATACACAGCCACTCCATACAATCGTACTAACAAATATAGTAACAAATACTAATATAATAATAAAAAAATATTACAAAGAAAATTTGAACACAAAATTTTTGTAACACAGCCCAGCTCTGATGCATTCCAACCTGGAATTTTGGAGATTGTCTCGTAAAAAATCTATATCATAGGATAACCAGATCATGATAATGCAGGTGGCTTCGGTGCTCTATTTTTAATAATTAAAAATCAAGTTGTATTGTGTGATAATAATCTGCATGTTGTTGGTGAATTAATGACTTTTATGTTTCTAAATTTATTTAAATAAAATGAGAAGAATTACCTTAATGGAAATATTCATGAATTGAATAAGTTATTTCAAATATCATTTATCCCTTAAACCGTCTAGCAGCCAAATTTGGCCACTAAAATCTTTTTTTTTGATTTTGTGCGATTGTGCTTGATTTTTCTAAGCAATTGTACCCCCTTTCCTAAGCTCGAATTAAAGTTTGGCATTTTGCAGATCAATTCGTGATTTCATATCATGTTATAGTAGTACATGATATCATAATTACGTGTTAGTAGTGCAGTGATTATCTTTTGATTGCTATCAATTAAAATCAAAAAAAGAAAAAAAAATCAAAAAAAAATTTACAACTATGCCAAAGGCGAGTTCATCCTCGCATTTACCCCCACCTGAAGAAGATACTGAGATATTTTCTGACAGTGAGGACGAAGAGTACATACCGGTTCTGATGTCCCGACAATGTTTTTCAAACCACCCAGGGTCAGACGATGAAGAAGAAGACGAGGCTGTTGAAAGCGGTAGTAAGAAGGGCCGCAAACAATCAAAAAACATACCTAACTTGCCACCACCACCTTCAGATTTTGAACCATTGGTTCTTTCAAAAAATTTACACCAGACATTTATTAATTTGCCACCAAATTATAAAGTCGGTTTCTCAAAACTGATCAACCTTTTTTTTCTTTTTTTTTACGAACATTTTACTGGACAAAATTGTCCTCAATACAAATTCATATGCATTAATCAAAGGCGCTAGCCTTGCTGGAAGACAGTGGAAAAACATAGATCGTAAGGAGCTCCTTATCTGGATTGCCCTTGTCATTTACCAGGGTTTTTTGGGCTGTCTTCGCTTGATAATTACTGGAATGAGGACCTGAAGCTCCCCATTCACAATATTTCTAAACAAATGCCGCTGAAACGTTTTGAACAAATCAAAAGGTACCTTCATATCTCTTCCTCTGCAGCAGATATTAATCATTATTTTGAAAAATTAGAGCCGCTGCTTTCCCATATCCGAGACGTTTCTAAACAACTTTACATACCAACCTCAAACATCTCGGTTGACGAAATGATGATAAGGTTTTCTGGCAAAAGTATTCACACCATTCAAATTAAGAACAAACCAACCCCAGAGAGGTTTAAGGTATTATCGCTTGTGATTCTGGATATATATTCACTTTTTTGCCTACGTCGTGTGTCTCCCCAAGTGATGTAAAAAAAGTGAAAGGGCTTAACCAAACTAGTTGCATGGTCTATCATCTTGTCACGCAACTTCCGTATCGTTGATTCCCATTTAATATTTACATAGATAACTACTTTTCTAACATTCCTTTTTTCCAGAATCTTCAGCAAGTTGGCATTGGTGCTTGCGGTACTGTTTGAACAACAGCATCCAGGTTCTCTAAGGAACTGAAGATGGATAAGAAACTTCGACTTGACTGGGATGTACATTCCGGTGTTGCAGTAAATAAAGTGTTGGCTGTGTTTTGGCAGGACAATGGTCCGGTCACAATACTGTCAACAATTCATGGTCTTGTTGGTAAACATTGGGAAGTTAAACATGAAAGACGGCGGCCAAGAGAAACAAGCACCAATGCAATAAAAGTGCGTGCGGTGTTTGGGTCTCACCCATAAAAAAGCTGAAAATTCCCAGGATAATAGACGATTACAACTATCACATAAATGGTGTAGATGTTGCGGATCAACTACAGTCGTATTACTGTATACAACAAGTGGTACGAAGAAACTGGATGCTGCTTTTTTTTTAGTTGTTAGATACTGCCATCGTCAACGCATATCGTATCGCCCGAATCCTAGGATCTACTCAGGAGCATAAGGACTTTCATCTTGAACTAGTGTGGGATCTCATAAATAATGTAAGTGGTGAAGGGAAATTCAGCTTAGAGGTGGGTCAAAAAAAAAAAAAAAGAAAAGAAACAAATGAAGAAATGAAAAAAGAAACCAAACGGCCAAAAGTGATGAAACACTTCGAACTTTCAAACCGACGGTTTGCTCCTGGTAACCATTTAGTTGAGTGGCGAAAGCGAGAATCGTGCCAATGGTATGCATGGTTGGCAAGTAAGAAAAACTTGGATTTGGATCGTAAGACTCCACATCGAAGTAATCTTTGGTGTACCATATGTGACGTACCACTCTGTTGTAATAACTCTCGAAATTGTTTTTTAGAGTTCCATAAAAAATAAAAAAGGCATTAAAAATCTGCAGGGATGGGAAATATTTCTGCAATAAATAACCCTGCAGATTGTTAACGTAATGGAATAGGAATTGAAAAGGATGAACATAAGGCACTCATTAATTATCAAAAATTTGGTAAGTTGAGTGATGTTAGCAGAACTTCTCAAGTTGGTTGTTGTTATCAAAATAGGGATTGGAATATAATTTTTAGATGCTCATTTTATAATAAAAAGCATTTCATTAATTTGACTGTTCACATTTTTTTTTTCATTAATTGTGATGTAATATATTGTAGTTAATTTATCGCCCTAATCATTTTGAAAAAAAAAAATTATTATGGATAAGTCCCCGCATTTCATATGATGTTATTTCATCAAAGTCTGTACTACTTATATTTAAATTTTCAAAGCGATCTAGAAGCTTTGACCCGACAAAATACACTTTAATAAAAACGCACCATTTTCCGGGTAATTTGGGTTTACGCCTTTCGTTTTCGTCACATGATATGTGCAATGACATAACAGTTGCACAATCACATGATCCGGGTTCCCGTGAGTTACCCTAGCCAATTTCAATTCGTCTTCCAATAAAAAAATTTTACTTAAGGTTTATCTTTTTACCAATTATTCTAGCGGGCAAATTTGCCCGCTAAACCCAGACGGTTTAAGGGATAAATGTTTATTTCTTTACTCATATACTAGGTTAATCTGAAATTATTGATGAATTGGTTTATGATCTCTATACTTACATAGTTAATGCAAATTAAATAAATGAAATATAAAATATGACTATGTCGTTTTCATAGTGACTACGCTAGTGTTAGCAGTCGGTGATTCCGTGATGTCATGAAAAAACGAAACCGCAGGAAAAAAAAAAAAGACTTTTGACTATAGAGCCCGTCTGTATACGATCAGTGAAACAGACTGCAGAAACTTGAATCAAGCCAAGCCCCTAAAGCCCTGAGTTAGATAAGGTGCTCGCAAGAAATCATGGTCAAATCGGATAATAATGTTATCAAGATTGCTCCAGGATCGCAGTAAAGAAGAAAAGGAAGGAAAACGTAAGGAGAAAAATCAAGGAAAGCCCACCCCTTTGTAAATATTGACAAAAAAAGCCCGAAAAGTGTAAAGAAGCGATAACGTAATTCTGTGTTGACGGGCGTAAACAAATAGTTGTATGATAAATCGGGTAAATTGTGTGGCCATGTTAAGCTATCGTTAACATTCTCCTAAGGGAATGACCGATGAGGCAATGATAGTATGGATGTTCGCGAGAAGGTATAGCTAAAGTAAATCGAGCACAATCGCGATAAAGTCGTTAGCGATAGCGTGACAAGATCGAGAAACTGAATAATTTTTTTTCTTTTTGTTTCTTTTCAATTCTTTATAAATAGAGTCAAGTTTTTTCTTGAGTTGTAAGTATAGAAGTCGTCTTTATTCTTAATAAAAAAATCGATATCCCTTTGCTCCAAAAAACCTTTCGTTTCTATAAATGTATCCATAACAAACTGACAAGCCTTACCTTGCCAAATCTATTACGCCTTTTCTCATAGTTGTTACGTGTAGGGTTGCGACCCAAACATACTAGTTTGGGGTCCCAAATAGTATTTACTAGGTTTCGCAAAATGCCTCTAATTGCCATAATGTCAAACATTCTGACATATAAATTATATTACAGCTAGAAATCCCAATTTTTTTAAATGTAGAATCGG
>CAJVPU010001729.1:0-12122 GCA_910591775.1 Dentiscutata heterogama | reverse complement strand
AGCTTAAATAGGTAATCTCCTAGTTAGGTTGCAGGTATAGTGGCTAGTGTAGAACCCAGGCAGACTACTTAAATTAGATACCAAAAGTACACGTGTGGCTAGTTGTATTCTCGTGAAATTGATGTAATATCATATTTATCTGAATAAAGCTAAGTGTCAGGGACCTAAGTGGTTACCTTAATATTAAAAAATAAAAACTATTTATTTACAATTAAAATCTACTAGAGCTATCAATATTTTTATATATGTAATTGATTTAGATTTTGTATATTCTTACTTATTTCTAATTAACTTTTATATATTCTTTGCTTTACCTACTTTATTTATTATCTCAACTTTCAAATTAATATATTAGTACTTTAGATAGGTGCTTTCTACTTCTAATTTAATATATCTAGTTTGTATTTCTATTTGGTATACTTGTTGGGAGTTTATATCTCAAGCTATATTGCTATCTTTACTATATTAGATAAGAATCTCAAGCCTGTATACTGCTACAATTGCTAACTTTCTTGCAATTTTTAGAACTCATATTTTAATATATTGAATTTAGTAATTATGTAAATAGCTAAACTTCTTTTTATAATAGTAAAGTGCTTGAGCATGTTTTATAACAAGTTATTTTGCATTTTTAAAGCTTTTTATAGTTAGATAAGATTATAAAGCTTAGAAGTTTATAACAAGTGTATCATTATTTTTTTTTATAGTGATTTTTAGCAGTTGTAGCCCTAGTTATACACTGCATTTACTTGTACTAGCTACAATAATTTTGGTAATTCTAGGTCCTTATAATATTTAAAGACCCGGGTATACTATAGGATTTAAAATGATAAAAGACCTAGTAATAAAAGGAATACAAGCTGAATAAAAAAAACCTTGCTAATATACTATCCAACATCCAATTTATCTAATTGTACATCGTTATTTGAACCAGAATTCTGATCTTGAATTTTTAATGAATCTCTTATATTTTGGAATAAATGGCCTTTTAATCAGTCATCTTGAATCAACACAGTCTTCTGGCAATAATTGCATTTTTTGGCGAGGTGTTTTTTGACCATGTTTATCGGGTTTAGCAACTTCTGTAAAATTTCTTTTAGGGGATTTTCCGCGAATATAAGACATTTTTGAAAATTTTTTTATTTAATTTATTTTTTGAATATCGATATTAATTTATTTTGAATAATTTATTTTTTTGAATATCTATATTAATAATCATAATATAATATGCCGCAAAAGAAATGAACGAAATTGAGGAAAAATTAATTTTCGTGACATGTTTTAAAACATTTGCCATCCCTATATCCAACTCCATTCATTCCATTAGCATTCCCATCTCCACTAATAGACTTTATTTCTACCTCAACTCTATTCGCATTCTTATTTCAGTTATTTTCGTATCCAATTCTATTTCTATAACAATATCAAACTTCATTTATTTCATTATCACATTTCCATGATTTTTGACAATAAATGAATACTTTATCTTCATCTTTTTTAACCTGTTTACTATACCAATAACAAAAAGTTAAACCACAGGATCGATTTGATTATCTAAGTAACAATTGATAATACTGTCTAGATTTGCTTCTTTTTATATATCTAATTGGGTGTGTATATTTAAATTGTATATAAATGAAAAAACATAACATATGCGCGGATTTATGGAATTGGACCTTTTTTTAGAACCCCTAATTTTAAAAAATCAATAGTAATCAGCTGATTTTTTTTTTTTGAACCCCAAAAATTTCAAATAAGTAAAATTCTCAAAAACAAAAATTTATATATACAAGCACGTCAAACCAATCGTCCGTCCTTAAAACCAATCCTTCTTTTTTAGAATTTACTTGAGTAAGAATTGACTATTATAATTTTTTAAATATTATAAAGCTATTTATTAAATTTTTTTATTTCTAATTAATAGGTTGAATAAAATAATATAATGGCTATTAATGCGCGTCACCACTCTTATATTTCTTCTAAACCAATAGTTCTTATATCACATATTACTTTACAACAAGGTTTTAAGTATGAAATCTGTAAAACGATTTATAAAACAAAAAGAGGTCTTATGTGTCACCAAAGAATTGTTCAAAAGTATAATATTCATCGTAAGGGGTTATATACATTACCTTCACAAGCAATCAATCAATTTAAAACAGATCTCGTTCACATTATAGGAAACAAACTCAAAGAGCATTATAGATGGTCGGGCAAACAAACTATCACATTTCCGTGTTTAGAAAGTTTATTTTTTGGGGTTTTTAAGGGTCACATACATTATTTTAATCGTAAAAATCGTAGCTATAAGTGTTTTTTTCACGGACCGGATGCATATTCACAGTTAGCTAGTTTATTTAACAATCAGAATTAGGGGCGCAAATTTTTTAACAACGATCAACAGACGTTTATTTTGTTGTTCGACGCACAACTTGAAAAAGCTAATTATAAAAAAAAAAAATCTGAATTACCAAGATTAGTAATCAAATGGAAAACAAAGAGCAAAAGAGATGCAAAAGGTAATCAGACTTCAGCAGGTTATCTACATTTGAGTTTTTATACTCAACAAATTTAGGGTTGCAGGATTTAGGTATTTTTTTTTTATTTTTTTTTTTATTTTGATGTATGAATTTATTACTAATGAAACTTTAATATCTTACGTCTATTATTAACATTGTTATAAGTTTGGATCCTTGTTTACATATAAAAAGAATGTATAATGTACAAAGATTCAAATAAAGTAATAGATATACGTTCAAATAGTTGATAATCAAAATTTCCAATTTATTTAAATCATTTCATCTGTATTTAATTTTAAGTGAGTCGCTATCTTACAAGTTGAATTAAATACTTAATTTACCTTTATAATTTCATTTATTAAGTCTAATAGGTTCGTTTTTCAAAAATCAAACCTTTATCAATTTACTTTACTTACGGTTAACTACTACCAAGATGTTTCACATTGTTATATGAACTAAGAATTTGGCCCTTTATTTTCTACACCCGAGGTTGGATAATGCACAAAAATTGATTATGATCACAGCAATTACATAATGGAATAGTTGGTTTATCTTGGCCATTTACTTCTCCTTCTCTAATCTTGCTACTTGGTCGTTAAAGTTTTGAAATCATTGGCTAACTTATTATATAAGTCTAATAAGTTAATAGCTTTGATATTACTTTAAAATATAGTATATTAATGAATAATTTAAATATCTATTTAGTGATTTGACCAGAGATGAGGCTTGCACCAAATAAAGCGAAAAGGTTTAATATTATTGCTTAGTTTTCTCTTTATACTATGTACAGCAGAAAAAATGAGCACGTCAGATCAGATAACAAAGAATTAACGTATAAAGCATATATATTAAGATAGCGAGACTTCATATACTGATCAAGTTGATGAATAAAGCGAAGAGGCTTGAGTCTGCTGGTGTGCAGCTTATTACAGGTTATAATGCGATTACCAAGTTAGTTATAGAGGCTGAATTATTATTGATTCCACTATTAGTAATTATAGCTAATAATAATTTTGTTTATTTTTTATAATATAGATTCGTCATTTAGAATATAGCTTGAATGGTGATCACACAAGCTAAGCTTTATTTTATGATCGAGATGGATTCTAACATAGGAAATATGTAAATATTATTATTGTATAATAAGTTCTGTCTATTAAAGTATTTTATAAAATTTCAATTTTGGTGAAGAATAAAGAATGAAATTTATTATATAATTTAAATCTTACATGCCAATGATAAAGAAGAAATTAAGGAAGTGAAGACCGGAGATGTGGTGGCTATTTACTTGGAGTCTATTATCACGGGATATTTTTTTTATTTGAAATAAACAAAATATAATAAATATGTCTATAGTTAATTTTTAAGTACTATATATGGCCAATTCTCAATGTATTTTAAGAATATTCACTTTATAACTATATTCCATTATTACCATTATAGATGTTAATCTTTTTATCTAAAGAATCAGTGTGAAAAACTATGCTTATCTAAATTCAATACTATATTCATGAGACATATTCTTGTGTTATCTCCGTCATATTCACGGATAACATTTTATATCTCGTATGTTCTAAAATTAATATAATGATGGTTAGACTTAGATGCGTAAAAATAGTAATACTATAGTAGACATGAGTGCTGCTAAGGAAAATGAGACTTCAGGTTTATCTACCAAATTTAACCCTACTGGTAATGTATATAATCTGTAAATAATAAATGATAAACTTGAAAGCCCGTAGTTGCATTTTTCTTGGTAGCAGCTAGTGATGTGCCGCGTATAGTACAGTACGCAAATTTTTTTTTAGAATTTTGCATATAGATAGTTTACATATCACACGTGTACTATACATATTACGCTATACACACGTACTGTACGCTAAAAAAATTTGGATATCATATAAATGGCACATCACTAGTAGCAGCACTCATATATGTATAGCAAAAACATAATAATGTACACTATTTCTTTACAAATAGTAAGAATATTTCACTTCGAAATTTTATTATAGCATTGTGTAAATACCATAATAACTATACAATGCTAATGAAGTGCAGAATAATACTGCGAATGATGCTAAAATGCATTAAAACTTACTGCTTCCCTTAAATCAATAAGTAAAGGGATATTTGTAACATCAAAATGAAATTAAAATTCTACATTTTCCTTAATATAAAAATATTGAGGTTTATAGACTTAATTAGAATTTGATTTTTGGGCAAAGTGTAATAACTGATTTTCATAACTGAGAATTTCGAAAATTGCAGACTTTCTGTCTGTGCCTTTACCACCGTCCTTCATTGTTTTCCTGAAAAAGATGGATACTTGGTCGTGGTTTTTTTTTCAACAGCGGCACATGAAAATGCAGCCAAACCGAAGCAATGATGTAATTCAATGAATTCTGGTATATGATTAATCAGGACGTGTATGTATGGTGTAACAACTTTGGGGCGATAAAGCCCTTTTTTAAAAGATGTGGTATTCGGTTCACTTTGGTGGGGTGTAAGGAATAAGTTGAACCATTTTCTTGCCTGGGTGGTGAAAAAAGTTGAATTGGTTTTTCGATCGTTTATAAGTTTGTAAAGTGAATAAAACTCTCTCCACAAGCGATTAATTAACATGGCTCTTTCTTCACTAAAAATGACTTCAAAATTAAAATCGCGCAAAATCTTTTCTTTATCACCTCCTATAAGAGGTGTGTAAGACCAACTCTGCATACTATGATCCGGCCAAAATTGAAATCCGACGGAGATTCTTTTCATTTCTATGCTTATAATTGCTCTAGTATAAGTATTGTATCTATTTTCAGATTTTAATTCTTGGATCACTAACTCCCAAAGCCTATCCTAAATTCTTAACATTATGTGAAGTTCATCAGGCATATAATTATTTAATGGTATCATAGGAAGAAGAGGAGGTTTAATATGTCCGGGTGGTGGTAAATTTAAAGTAGAAGTTGAATTATTAAAAAATTTTTCCTTAAGTTGATCCATGTCTTTTTCGATTCTATACACCTTGTCTTTATTGCCAATATCTTTCTTCGTGCATAGGCACCAAGGACAAAAAAAGTTAGCATTAGGCGCATTAAACCCTAATATAATAGCCATGAACTTCCAATCACTACTGAAGTATAATTGGACTTTCCATTTAATTCCACTAGAATCTTCTAGCCCATTAACCGTTAAGCTATGCAGTTCACTAATTAGTGATTTCATTACTTGTTGCAACATCTCATAGTCTTCACCTCCCGGATACAGAATTACGGTATTGTGTGAGTCAGCCTTGTGAATATTTGAAATGTCATCTAAAATAGTACATGTCATCATCACGTGCTTTATTTTTCTACCTACGTTACGGCCGTCTCCTAATATTTGGGATGGTAAAAAAAAACAACTTAAAGCATCTTTTCACTTATTTGAAACAGGTAATGATTAAAGTCTGAATGGTTAAAACTAGATTTAAATACATTACGGCGCATTTATAAAATAACCAAAATTTGAAAAATTTGACTGTTAATACGTAAATAGTAATTTTGTTAAGATAGTAAATTTATATGTCTAATGGAATGTGGGAAAATGGGTTAGGCGTATTGTTATTATAGATCGGGCGGGTGTGCCAATATTTAATATTAGAAAATCATTTTATCCCCAAAACTTAAATTTGGGCAAAAAATTAGTTAAATTTGACAAACGCGCCGTAATGACATTCAAATAATTATCACCCGTTTTTAAATACATAATAAAAAACATTTGTCATCCCACCTAATAAGCGAACATGAATTATTGGATTATTTATATTGAGAATATTTTGTTTAACGAGACTTGGAATTATGAAGAGCAAAATATCTGTAACTCGTCTGTATCCGGCTTTTCCAATGTATTTTAACATTTCCTCTTCGATTTCTTGGTCATTGATATGAGGTATTTCATTGGTTGTTATAAGAGATACATTCTTAGCACTTAAAATATTAATAGGAACTTTTTCATTCATTTCCTCATTTATTTTTTTTCTTGTGTCTGAAATGTTGTGATCTCGTGGTAATTCTGGTTGGAGTGCGGCTAATTTTCAGTAGGCGTCCCGTGAAATCGGACCTTGGTCAATAACTTTTACAAATGCATCAAAAGAGCTGGTTTTTTCTTTATTATGATAATTGGCCAAGTAGTCCTTATCTTGAACATGGAATCGAATTTCTTGTAAAACTGGTCGATCGATAGAATTAAAAAAATTAGGAACTTCATTTTTAAAAGCTTCGCCTAATTGTATAGAGAATGCGCGAGAACGCTTCGTTTTCATGGATTTACTCAATGTATTAAATGGTTTAAAAGAAGTTCGATTTTTTCTTTCACGTTCTCTTTCTATATCCGGAATATTAAGGCCAAATACATGTATACCAGATATTCTTGCGCGTGGATTATTTGGATTTTTTTTTACATAGAAATAAAATAAATTAGATAGATATATATTTATAATAAACATTTTTTAAAAAATTAAACGGACCCATAAATAGTTATTAGCTGCGGCACTTGGAGATTCTTTAGATTCTATAATATTTTGTTGAGAGTCTTCTTGAAATCTAATTCTAAAAATAGATCCATTTAACTCATACTTAATTTCACATTCTATTTTATGATTTGAGTTACATCTTCCCCAACTAGTTTGAACCAAATAGTTATCTGGAATTTTATATTTAATCCCATTGTGAGAACGCGCTGAAGTAAAACTTAGCTTATCCTTTGGTGGATAAATTCCTTCATTAATAATGTGATACTTGTAGATAGTATTATTTTGTTTAACTGAAAAAGGGTTATTCTCAGGATATTTATTTTGATTAAGAGACATCATGCATGCACTAAAAAGAATTTTTTTTGCTAAAACACGGAAACGCGATATAATTTATAGATCCAGGTTCCAGGTAATACAAAAAAAGTTAAATTAGAATTAGGTTAAGGTTTAATGTTTGTGTAATTTAGTTTAAATTACAACCAGTTTGTTTAGCCAGTTGGGTTGGCACGTCCAAAATATGTGACAGGTTAATTGACAAAAATTCTTTTTTATTTCAAAATTTTACCTATGAAACTGCTCTTCGTACTCTAAAGAAAAAAGTCCATATACATATAATTTTACAATATTTAGTATAAAATTAACCAAAACTTCTTTCAAACACTTCTTAAGCTAACTCTAAATTAACATTAATATAAGCCGATGTTAATCAATTAGTCATATAAACCTGTTACACATTACGTATAATCACATGCTTTTTTTTTTTAGTATTTATAGATAATCAACCAACGCAAATCTGTTTAATCATTTGTGAGGAGATTTTTATTCACTTTACAAGCTTATGAATGGTCGAAAAACCAATTTAGCTCCTTACTAGTCACATACTGCTTCCCGTGGCTGGACAACGCTACCAGTATATGTTAGAGTGCCATCGAGCTCACTATAATTTTATTTTATTTTTTTAGTTATTAATCTTTGATTCGTGCGACAAAATTCAAGACTCAGATTATATGATTTACTATCTGGAATTTCTTTTTTTTTTTTTTAAGCGAATTCCACGCATCAAGTATTTCATTAATCTTGTATTTATTTACAATTTGATACAATGCATACTCATTTCTTTGAATTTAAGGGTGTTAACGTAACCTATTATTTTACAGGAGTAAATTCAGAAAACTTACTAGTTCAGGTCTTTCTACATTTTAAATGTGCTTTTAATTAATACACACAATTATTCGATTTACTTACGTGTTTACTTCAATAGTGAAAATAGAGAGAAGTCTGGATCATTAAATCTCTTTTGACTTGGAGTGGTAAAATTTGGAGAATCGGAAGAGTGGCAGAAGGTGCAATAATAGGGGGTTTCAAAGTTCAGAAGTTAAAATCAGAGTGTCTTATTTTATTTTTCCGATTTATAACTCAACATAGTAAAAATGTTATTGAAAAATCCTATTTATTTTACTTATTTGTTAACTTTGAAACCCCCAATATTATTAATTTAATGTTGTAATTTGAAATTAATTCATTAATTTACTCTATTTCACATAAAAGTTAGAAAGGTCAGGCGCAAACAATTTATTTATCAAAAGTGTGCAGATACGGGAGATCTTGATAGAACGTTTCAAGCTGGTGCTTACTACAGAGATAGATTTAGGGTTGAAAAGAATGAAAGTAAATCATTCATTTATTTTTAAATTTCTGTCGTGATGGGTTATGTTCTTATAGCGAATATGGCTGGATTCGAAACTAAGTATGATAAACGTAAGGCATTTATTTATTTTCAAAGATCCATGAGATAAAATTTGGTAAGGAACAATTGAAATTGGTCATTACAAAAGTGAAAACAGAACTAAAAAAGTATATTTATTCGTGAGACATCTACAGGAAGTCGACAATTCCATTTATCTTGCCTCTTTTCAAGATGTGATATCGGAGGGTATTTGCGTTATCTTAGATCTAAATACTACCGTTTTGAATTAACTTATCGTCAAGCTGCCTCTATATCATGAACATTACTTCTTATAACTGGTAGGACATCTGTCAATTTTTTTATCATAGAGTTGTTAGGATGTTTAGATCAATTACTAATAATACTGTAATATCTATGTTAGCTAGGTTAATTTTCACGTTTTACAAATAATACTTTATTATATATACGTGGCTTTTTATTCTTTAAAATAAAGCACATTTATATGATAAATAACATAAAGCTATAATACACTACATACATAATGTGAATGGGTATTTGATAAATAAAAATAAAGTAGCTTACACAAGATACCCAGATACTTTGCATTGTGTTTTAAAGTAGCACTTTCTAAAGATAACCGAGATCTCTAACTCTATCTATTAGTATTAAAAATGAATAAATTAAATGACTTAATTTGAACAAGAAATATACTTTATCGCTCTATAAAGTATAATAAGATATTATCGTGCATTAAGTTAAGTGTAGATCACAAGCGAATATAGCGAAACCTATTTTTTGCTTTAAAAAAAGATAACAGATAATCATTTAAGCTTTTTATTGTGTTCATAAAACAATATTACGTAAAAATCATATTTTGACTTATATTCACCTGAAACTACCTTTACCATTAAACCGTGTCGCTGAGCGAAATCCCCCTTTACCTTTTGAATCTTTTGAATATTGTCTACAAAAGGAATCGCACAATATTTATTTCTGTGCCCATTCTTGTGTTGTTTCTGAGGGTCTTATATTCTACACAAAGCTGGAAACATGTTATAACGGCTACAATTTTTGTTAGTTAGTGATGTCTTATAAGGTTAAAGTCAATATTACAGAAGTATATATGAGTGTCGTCAAAAGAAAACCCGACAATTTAAATATAGACTATATTTAAATTGTCGGGTTTTCTTTTGACGACACTCATATCTGATATAGCGATAGTAAATCTGCACATATGATTGACGTCAACTGGCTGACGCACTTTGCATATTTGTATAACAAAATTTTGGAGTGCGACAGTGATCTACATTAATTCCACAAATCCGCGCATATGATTACTTCACTTTGCTTAAAAAAATGCACTGATTGTCAATTGTCTATGATTGTCCAACACAAAAGCATTATCCCTAATGTTAATAATTATCTGGTTCAATTTTCTAATACATGTCTAATATGCAGTAAGTTATTCTACGATTACTTTACAGCAATTTTTAATAAGTTAAATTTTACCAAATCGCATATTTACCCATTGTACAATAAATTATTTAATGATTACACAGAATTAATACACTATTTGGTCGATTTCTGATGAATTTTTTTTAATTTTGCAAGTGATTCATTATACTATATTATTTATTAAACGATAAATTGAACAGAATCATTGCCTTTCTATTAATTCTAATGCCATAAATTGATATATTCTATTGCTTCGTCTTCATAATATGTATCTCCCTCATGGTCTTGATTATTCAAGTCACCATCTTCATTTGAGCCATTTTCGTTATTATCCTCACAACTATTATCATTTCTGTTTTCTTCACCACTGCCATCATCATCTTCGTTATTATTATCATTATTATCGTAGTCACCACCTTCATTTGAGCCATTTTCATTATCATCATCATTTCTGTTTTCTTCGCCCAAGCTATCACTACTACCATCATTTTCATTATTATTATCGTCATTATTGTTTAGGGTCAAATCTATAATACTTTCACTATTACTTGCATTGTCTACATTGACGTAGATATAATTACTATTATTATTTCGAGACTCTGGATTAGTCACCCAATTATAATCAAACATTACATCCTCTTCGGACCCATTTTGAGCAATAGAAATGCCATAACACTTAAATGACCGTTTGATAAGTTTAGGATTGACTTGGTCCTATGCTAGTTTTATCCATTTTGCCACCAAATTATAAGCGGGTCGTTGAATACAACCTTTCGGGGTTAGTTTCTTGATTTCTTTACCCATCCAATTGAGATAGTATTTGTGATACTTAAATACAATATTGTATAAATTATGATGTAAGTTGTGTAACAAATTTTTTTTTTATATATATGTATATATATATATTCTACTATTACCTTGTCTTTAAAAGACTTATTAATATATATATCTAACGGTTGCAATTTCTTAGTGAGCCCACCTGGAACAACTGCAAAATTAGTATTTTTCTCATTAAACCAGTTTTTGACCAGATCTGTAAGATGACCACTAAATGAATCCATAACCAGTAATGAACAAGGATTAGTAGACAAGCGAGCTTAACGATTCCAAACATTTTCAATCCAGTAAATCATTTCGTCAGAATTCATATACCCTTGCAAATTGGTTTGTATAACAATGTCTGATGGGAATATTTGTCTTGGTACATTGACTAACTTAAAAATTACCATGGGGGCCAATTTTGTTCCATCCGCTAAACAGCTTAAAACAACCGTAAAGTTAGATTTTTCATACCCAGTATATGAATCCCAACAGTATGAGCACCAGTTTCTTCAATTGTATAACTGCTGGGCACATCAAACGCTAATGGAGTCTCATCCATATTTCTGATAAGCGAGAGAGAGTAATTGTGACACATACAATAAAATAATACAAAATTCAAGAATTCATTTCTCAGAGGTTCCAAATCTTCTTGCAACTTCTGTGCAACAGTAGTATGACATCTATTACTAAATTTATTTTGACGCATAAAGCCTAAATCCATTTGTTACTTCACTTGCACTCATTGATCTTTGGATAAATTGAAGTAAAACATGATTCTTTTGCGAGTTGCTTTGCTTTAGTTCTGACCATATTTTGAGTTACAACTTTTTGAAATGAACGTAAAGATCTAATCCAAGTTTTAAGCTCACTTTCCAAAAGCAGATATTTAGGGCGCGAGCTAATATTTAACCGTCTAACAAAAGGTGAAGCAATTTCTAATTCTTTTTTTTTAATCCACTCACGCAATTGTTTTGGTGTTATATTAAATGTTTCTGCAGTGTGCCGTTTGCTTGCCGTAAGATTTTTTTCAAGATACGTAATAATAGCTAACTTTTCATGCGCATTCCAACTTCTTTTTTTTTTCTTAGTAATTGTTGCTTGTTTTAGATTTGCTCTATTTCGTCCCATTTTTAAT